>CM019708.1:32408521-32535468 GCA_009760885.1 Achatina immaculata
TCGTCGAAGATGACTCGCTCCTGACTGTAGGACTCTGAGCCAAGTATGAAGCTCCAAGTTTTCCTGTCTCTGTATATCTAACAGATAATGTTGTCCTGTCCAAGCTGGTGTTTTCCTGTCTCTGTATATCTAAAAGATAATGTTGTCGTGTCCAAGCTGGTGTTTTCCTGTCTCTGTATATCTAACAGGTGATGTTGTCGTGTCCAAGCTGGTGTTTTCCTGTCTCTGTATATCTAACAGGTGATGTTGTCGTGTCCAAGCTGGTGTTTTCCTGTCTCTGTATATCTAACAAATGATGTTGTCGTGTCCAAGCTGGTGTCTTCCTGTCTCTGTATATCTAACAGGTGATGTTGTTGTCTGTCCACAATGTGAGTTTCGTCAACAATATTCGTCTGAGGTCATATTTCTTGTCTAACGTTACTGCTTTATATTAAGAACAAAGACTGCTTTTCACCTTTTTAGACCAAGTAAGTTCGAGTGGCTCATGTGGTTACCAGGGCCAACATCTAAGTCCGGGGAGAAAAGAACATAACCACTGCCACCTTCCACGTATGTCGTAAGAGACGACTAAGGATGTTGGGGGATAGGCCAGGGACCTGTTCATCGGAAAATAATTTCAGCGTTAGAGAAACACTAAGAGGAGACTCAGTTCAGCAAGACTAAGAGGGGATCCAGTTCAGCTTTATAGAAAAACTAGGAAGTTCAACGTTACAGAAAAACTAAGACGAGCCCAGTTCAGCGTTATAGAAATACTAAGAGGAGACCAAGTTCACTGTTACAGAAACACAAAGAGGAGACCCAGTTCGGCGTTCCAGAAACACTAAGAAGAGACTCAGTTCAGCAGCAATTAAAGGGGAGGTACAGTTCAGCGTTCCAGAAACACAAAGAAGAGACCCATTTCAGCGTTACAGAAACACAAAGAAGGAACCCATTTCAGCGTTACAGAAACACAAAGAAGGAACCCATTTCAGCGTTACAGAAACACGAAGAGGAGTCCCAGTTAAACGTTATAAAACACTAAGAGGAGTCCCAGTTAAACGTTATAAAACACTAAGAGGAGTCCCAGTTAAACGTTATAAAACACTAAGAGGAGATACAATTCAACGTTAAAGAAACGCTAAGAGGAAACCCAGTTCAGCGTTACACAAACACTAAGATGAGACCGAATTCAATATTTCAGAAGCAATAAGAGGTAACCCAGTTCAGCGTTATAGATATACAAATATGAAACCAGTTCAGCGTTACAGAAACAATTAGAGGAGACCCCTTTCTGCCTTACAGAAACAATTAGAGGAGACCCCTTTCTGCCTTACAGAAACAATAAAACGAGACCTAGTTCAGAGTTTCTGAAACACTAAGAGGAGACCCACTTCAGCATTACAGATAAACTAAGAGGAGACCCAGTCAAGCGTTACAGAAACACTAAGAAGAGACCAAGTTCAGCAAGATTAAGAGGATCAAAGTTCATCGTTACAGAAACACTAAGAGGAAACCCAATTCAGCGTTACAGATAAACTAAGAGGAGACCCAGTCAAGCGTTACAGAAACACTAAGAAGATATCAAGTTCAGCAACATTAAGGGGACCAAAGTTCATCGTTATAGAAAGAGACCAAATTCAGCAACATTAAGAGGACCAAAGTTCATCGTTACAGAAACACTAAGAAGAGACCAAGTTCAGCAACACTAAGAGGAGACCCAGTTCAGCGTTACAGAAACACTAAGAGGAGACCTAGTTCAGCGTTACAGAAACACTAAGAGGAGACCTAGTTCAGCGTTACAGAAACACTAAGATGAGACCCAGTTCAGCGTTACAGAAACACTAAGAGGAGAACCTCGTTCTGCCTTACAGAAACAATAAGACGAGACCTATGTCAGAGTTTCTGAAACACTAAGAAGAGACCCAGTTCAGCATTACAGAAAAAGGCATAGTGACATTTAGTACAGATAAACAGAATAAGGAACAGAATAGGCCAAGCAAAGACTGCATTTCAGAGAATGAGAAACATATTAGCTAACACATCTTTATCAATGAATGTTAGAAAACGACTCCTAAAATGCTATATTGAACCTATCTTGTTATATGGAAGTGAATCATGGACAATAGGCAAGTCTGCACAAAAATCATTGGAAGCAGCAGAAATGTGGTTTATTAGAAGAATGTTGCGAATCCCCTGGACAGCAAAAATAACTAATGAAGAATGTAGGAGAAGAGCTGGAGAGACAAAAAATCTTGTCAAAAAGATAAGAGAGAGACAATGTACTTTCATAGGACATGCAATGAGAAGAGGGGGCATTGAAAATATTATAACAACAGGAAAAATAGAAGGAAGAAGATCAAGAGGAAGACCAAGAGAAATGATACTGGACAGTCTGACGGGATGGTGTGAGAGGAGATCACCAACTGAGCTGATGGCCTGCATGAAGGATCGTGTACTCTGGAGAAGCATAATAGCCAACGCCAGTCGGCACGGCACCTGATGATGATGATGATGAAACAGAATAAGACATAAAGTTGAGAGAATATGTACAGGAGTATAAAATAGACGAGTGTACAAATAAAGAGATGTGGAGAATTATCAATTTAATGGGAACCTAGTTCAATTAGTATATACATACTACTACGACATTTCACATATTTAAAAATATTTGATTTGCCTGTAATTTCTTAGTGGATTTGTTGTAATTTCTTAGTGGATTTGCCTGTAATTTCTTAATGGATTTGCCTGTAATTTCTTAATGGATTTGCCTGTAATTTCTTAATGAATTTGTCTGTAATTTCTTAGTGGATTTGCCTGTAATTTCTTAGGTGGATTTGCCTGTAGTTTCTTAATGGATTTGCCTGTAATTTCTTAGTGGATTTGCCTGTAATTTCTTAGGTGGATTTGCCTGTAATTTCTTAGGTGGATTTGCCTGTAGTTTCTTAATGGATTTGCCTGTAATTTCTTAGTGGATTTGCCTGTAATTTCTTAGGTGGATTTGCCTGTAGTTTCTTAATGGATTTGCCTGTAATTTCTTAGTGGATTTGCCTGTAATTTCTTAGTGGATTTGCCTGTAATTTCTTAGTGGATTTGCCTGTGCTGCTAAGGAAAGAATGAGAACGGTAGTGATTAAAGGACGAACTAAATCTGGGATGACTGGAAATATGGGATGACTGAAAATATGGGTTGACTGGACATATGGGTTGACTGGAAATATGGGGTGACTGGAAATTTGGGTTGACTAGAAATATGGGTTGACAGGAAATATGGGGTGACTGGAAATTTGGGTTGACTGGACATATGGGTTGACTGGTAATATGGGATGACTGGAAATATGGGATGACTGGAAATGTGGTTTGACTGGAAATATTGGATGACTGGAAATATGGGGTGACTGGAAATATGGGGTGACTGGAAATATGGAGTGACTGGAAATATGGGATGGGTAACTGTTGTAAAATATACCACAGGATGCCTGAAATCGAAAGAAGGTAAAATGTTAATGGGAAAAGAAGACATTGTGGAAAGGTGGACAGAGTATATCGGTGAGCTATATGGAGGAGAAAGACCAGAATTAACACCAGATACTGAAAACTGATAGACCACCAATACTTGAAGATGAAATCATAGATGCCATCAAACACACGAGGAAAGGAAAAGCGACTGGGCCTGATAATATAACAATAGAAGAAATAGAGGCACTAGAGGAGGCAGGAATAAAAATAATAACCAAGTTACTGAATGACATTTACAACAGTGGTTATATGCCCAGTGACCTGATTAAATCCACGTTTATAGCACTACCAAAGAAACCAGGTGCAAAGGAATGTGATGACCACCGGACAATCAGCCTCTCATGTCACATAACGAAGCTACTTCTGAGAATAATTATGAGAAGAACAAGGAAAAGGATAAAAATGGAAATAGCAGATGAACAGTTTGGATTTGTTGAAGGAAAGGGAACACACAATGCCATTTATGCTTTACGAACACTAACAGAAAGAGCTTTAGAAGTACAGAAGGATCTCTACTTATGCTTCATCGATTACACCAAGGCATTCGACAAAGTGAAACATAATGAAATTATTAAAATGCTTGAAGACATCAATATAGACGGCAAAGACCTGAGGATTGTAAAACATCTATACTGGCAGCAAGAAGCAGCAATTCGAATTGAAAATAGAATTGGAAAATATCAACCTATAAAACAAGGGGTGCGACAAGGATGTGTACTATCTCCAAACCTTTTTTTCTCTGTACAGCGAAAATATTCTAAGAACAATCATCACAGAACCAGGCATAAAAATTGGAGGATACAATATTAACAACCTTCGGTATGCTGACGACACAGTACTGATAGCTGAGAACCAACAAGACCTGCAAAATATCTTGGATAAAGTCGCCAAAGAAAGTGAACAGAAAGGCCTTACTTTGAACATCAAAAAGACAGAGACTATGGTTATATCTAAGAAACAGAATCCACCAGCATGCGGTATTAAATTAAACGGAACTATTCTATAGCAGTGTAACAGAATAGCCATTCTGTTCAGAGAGTTTTTGTGTATTGCTAATAATTGTGTTGCGTAGACTACGTCATTAGGAAAGTACGTGTGGAAAGAAGTCGTTAAAAAGGTCCGTGTGAAAAAAGCCGGTCGTTAGGCAGTCTTTGAGTGAACGTTGAAGGGGAAGGACGTGTTTGGGCGAACGAGAATGGGGTAGAGCGAGTCTTGTTGTCAGAATTAGTTTAGTTTGTTTTTTTCTGTGTGGCTGCAGTCCTTGGTAAGCCTGTAAGTATGGTTTTTGGTATGAATAAATCATTGTAAGGTTTTCCTTGCCCATGTGGCGTAGATATTTCACGCCGGGCATTTGTTGCTGTGAATTTATGTAATAAATGTGTGTTGTCTGATGATAAACTACAACAAATCGGCTTTGTGGAAATTCTCATTGTTGACCAGTTTGTTTTGGTCGGAAGACTGCCAAGTTATGTTCAAGTTGTTGTATTCGTACTAATTTTGTGGAGTGGAAAGCCTGGGTGTCTTGTTGTATTTTCTTAGTGTATAATACAGAAAATTAGGTGATGGTTAGAACACCAGCAACAAGAAGAAACTTATATAAGTTGAAACTGTACTCCACAAGAAGAATCAATCAAACCAGTAGTCTCCTTGTAAGGGGAATCCTGCTTCAGCAGGTGCAGAAATTCAAATATCTTGGAGCAGTAATAACTTCAGATGGGAAATGCAGAACAGAAATTAGGAACAGAATAGGCCAAGCAAAGACTGAATTTCAGAGAATGAGAAACATATTAGCTAACACATCTTTATCAATGAATGTTAGAAAACGAGTCCTAAAATGCTATATTGAACCTATCTTGTTTAGAAATGAATCATGGACAATAGGCAAGTCTGCACAAAAATTATTGGAAGCAGCAGAAATGTGGTTTATTAGAAGAATGTTGCGAATCCCCTGGACAGCAAAAATAACTAATGAAGAATGTATGAGAAGAGCTGGAGAGACAAAAAAACCTTGTCAAAAAGATAAGAGAGAGACAATGTACTTTCATAGGACATGCAATGAGAAGAGGGGGCATTGAAAATATTATAACAACAGGAAACATAGAAGGAAGAAAATCAAGAGGAAGACCAAGAGAAATGATACTGGACAGTCTGACGGGATGGTGTGAGAGGAGATCACCAACTGAACTGACGGCCTGCATGAAGGATCGGGTACTCTGGAGAAGCATAATAGCCAACGCCAGTCGGCACGGCACCTGATGATGATGATGAACTGTTGTAAAAAGAGGAGAAAATGTTGTTATAGGAAATGTCTAAAAAAAAGAGACAGTCTCAACAGAATAAACATCAAATACCAAAGAAGGTTTTGTTGTAGTGTAGTACATGAAGATAAGCCAGCCGTGGTGAGCATAGATAATCAGAGGAAAGGAACGAGAGAGAAAGAAATTAAAGTAATAGAATATAGTACAACACCCTTATCCAGTATGTTCAAACAAGCGAAGTACTACCACTAATTACTGATCACATTCTTAGAATGTTCTACAAGTATTAATAATGAGACCACTAACCACAAAAAACCATTTTATAAAGTATTAAAACGATAACCACTAACCACGGACAACCATGTTAGAAAGTATTAAAAAGATAACCACTAACCACGAAAAACCATGTTAGAAAGTATTAAAAAGATAATCACTAATAACGAAAAACCATGTTAGAAAGTATTAAAAAGATAACCACTAAACACGGAAACCATGTTAGAAAGTATTAAAAAGATAACCACTAACCACGAAAAACCATGTTAGAAAGTATTAAAAAGATAATCACTAAACACGGACAACCATGTTAGAAAGTATTAAAAAGATAACCACTAACCACGAAAAACCATGTTAGAAAGTATTAAAAAGATAACCACTAACCACGAAAAACCATGTTAGAAAGTATTAAAAAGATAATCACTAATAACGAAAAACCATGTTAGAAAGTATTAAAAAGATAACCACTAAACACGGAAACCATGTTAGAAAGTATTAAAAAGACAACCACTAACCACGGACAACCATGTTAGAAAGTATTAAAAAGACAACCACTAACCACGGACAACCATGTTAGAAAGTATTAAAAAGACAACCACTAACCACGGACAACTGTGTTAGAAAGTATTAAAAAGACAACCACTAACCACGGACAACTGTGTTAGAAAGTATTAAAAAGACAACCACTAACCACGGACAACTGTGTTAGAAAGTATTAAAAAGATAACCACTAACCACGGACAACTGTGTTAGAAAGTATTAAAAAGATAACCACTAACCACGGACAACTGTGTTAGAAAGTATTAAAAAGATAACCACTAACCACGGACAACTGTGTTAGAAAGTATTAAAAAGATAACCACTAACCACGGACAACTGTGTTAGAAAGTATTAAAAAGATAACCACTAACCACGGACAACCATGTTAGAAAGTATTAAAAAGATAACCACTAAACACGGACAACCATGTTAGAAAGTATTAAAAAGATAACCACTAAACACGGACAACCATGTTAGAAAGTATTAAAAAGATAATCACTAATAACGAAAAACCATGTTAGAAAGTATTAAAAAGATAACGACGAACCACGAAAAACCATGTTAGAAAGTATTAAAAAGACAACCACTAACCACGGACAACCATGTTAGAAAGTATTAAAAAGATAACCACTAACCACGGACAACCATGTTAGAAAGTATTAAAAAGATAACCACTAAACACGGACAACCATGTTAGAAAGTATTAAAAAGATAACCACTAACCACGAAAAACCATGTTAGAAAGTATTAAAAAGATAAATCACTAATAACGAAAAACCATGTTAGAAAGTATTAAAAAGACAACCGCTAACCACGGACAACCATGTTAGACAGTATTAAAAAGACAATGACTAACCACCCCTGTTTAGGAAATAAACAAATAATCTGTATTAAACATAAATGTAAATAAATGTTTATGCAGAACATAAAAAAACAGAAAAAAAACTATTTTTTCTTAGTTTAAGCTCCCAAGAGAATGATGATGATGATGATGATGATGATGATGATAAAGTTCAAGTCCTGCTCTTCTCCAGCACATGATGGTAAATTAAAAATATGTCCATCTTTAACACATGATGGTAAATTAGAGATTTATCCATCTTTAACACATGATGGTAAATTAAAAATATGTCCATCTTTAACACATGATGGTAAATTAAAAATATGTCCATCTTTAACACATGATGGTAAATTAGAGATTTATCCATCTTTAACACATGATAGTAAATTAGAGATTTATCTATCTTTAACACATGATGGTAAATTAAAAATATGTCCATCTTTAACACATGATGGTAAATTAGAGATTTATCCATCTTTAACACATGATAGTAAATTAGAGATGTATCTATCTTTAACACATGATGGTAAATAAAAAATATGTCCATCTTTAACACATGATGGTAAACTAGAGATTTATCTATCTTTAACACATGATGGTAAAATAGAGATTTATCTATCTTTAACACATGATGATAAACTAGAGATTTATCTATCTTTAGCACATGACAAATTCCTGCTCCAGTTTTTCAAGCACTTTCACAGTACCCATTTTGTTGTTACTTCTGTCCTCATCATGATATATTTTTAATGTCAACCATTTGTAGCAGAACTGCTGACAGTCCATCTTATTGTGATTCTCTTATGACTAAAGGGCAGAATGTAAGACTGGACTGCGTGCCCAATTCTTTACCCTTTAAAAATAAAAATGATTCATTTCATTCTGGGCTGTTGTATTTGAACTCAGACTGGTTACAGGTTACTACGTACTCTGTGACAGTCATAACCTGGAAGACTTTCTTGTGTTTTGTTTAGCTTCAGAATGGAATCTTTTGACACATACTGCCGTTCATGGTCTCCGTGTAGTTTTGTGTGTTTCCTCGACAAGAGCTTTTGCTTCTTCCGCAAATACTCTTCTAGAGATTTACCAGCAATCTCTTCAAACTGAGAAACAGATGTACAGGAGAAATATTCACGCTGAAAAACATTTACTAGCGATCTCTTCAAACTGAGAAACAGATGTACAGGCGAAATATTCACGCTGAAAAACATTTACTAGCGATCTCTTCACACTGAGAAACAGATGCACAGGAGAAATATCCACGCTGAAAAACATTTACTAGCGATCTCTTCACACTGAGAAACAACTACAAACGATCTCCTCACTTAGAAACATTTACTAACGATCTCTTCACTTAGACAAATCTACAGTCAATCTCCTCACTTTTAGAAACATTTACTAACGATGTCTTCACACTTAGACAAATCTACAGTCAATCTCCTCACTTAGAAACATTTACTAACGATCTCTTCACACTTAGAAACACCTGCAGTCAATTTTCTCACACTTTGAAAAATTTACTAGCAATTCTCTTACACTTAGAAACAATTACAGTCGATCTTTTCATACTTAGAAACCACTACAGTCGATTTCCTCACACTTAGAAACAACTACAGTCGATCTTCTCACACTTAGAAACAACTATAGTCGATCGCTTCACACTTAGAAACAACTACAGTCGATCGCTTCACACTTAGAAACAACTACAGTCGATCGCTTCACACTTAGAAACAACTACAGTCGATCTCTTCACACTTAGAAACAACTACAGTCGATCTCTTAACAGTTTTAAAAAGTTTACTAGCGATTTATCCACACTTGTAAACATTTACTAACGATCTCTTCACGCTTAGAAACATTTACTAGCGATCTCTTCAGACATAGAAACATTTACAAACGATCTTTTCACATTTACAAACATTTACTAGCGATTTCTTCACACTTCGAAACATTTACAGGCGAACGTTTCACACTTATAAACATCTACAGTTGATCTCTTTACACTTAGAACATTGTACAGGCGACCTCTTCACACTTATAAAGTTATAAAGGCGACCTCTTCACACTTATAAAGTTATAAAGGCGATATCTTCACACTTAGAAACATCTACAGTCGTTCTCTTTAGACTAAGGAAGTTCTACAGGCGATCTGTTCACATTTAGAACATTTAATAGCGATATCTTCACACTTATAAACTTTAATTAGCGATCTCTTCACATATAGAAACATTTAGTAGCTACCTCTTCACACTTAGATTCATTTACTAGCGATCTCTTCACATTTAGAGACGTTTTCTAGCGATCTCTTCACACTTAGAGACATTTACTAGCGATCTCTTCACACTTAGAGACATTTACTAGCGATCTCTTCACACTTAGAGACGTTTACTAGCGATCTCTTCACACTTAGAGACATTTACTAGCGATCTCTTCACACTTAGAGACGTTTACTAGCGATCTCTTCACACTTAGAGACATTTATTAGCGATCTCTTCACACTTAGAAACATCTACAGTCGATCGTTACACTTAGAACATTCTACAGGCGATCTCTTCACACTTATACACTTTAAGTAGCGATCTTTTCACACATAGAAACATTTAGTAGCAATCCCTTCACACTTAGACATTTGTAGTAGCGATCTTTTCACACTTAGATTCATTTACTAGCGTTCTGTTGACATTTAGAAACATTTACTAGCGATCTCTTCAAACTTAGAAGGATTTACCAGCGATCTATTCACAGTTAGAAACATTTACTAGCGATATCTTCAAACTTATAATATTCTACAGGGGATCTCTTCACACTTAGGGAATTCTACAGGGGATCTCTTCACACTTAGGGAATTCTACAGGGGATCTCTTCACACTTAGGGAATTCTACGGGGGATCTCTTCACACTTATAAAATTCTACAGTCGATCTTTTAACTCTTAGAAACATGTACTAGCGATCTCTTCACACTTATAAACATCTTCAGTAGATCTCTTCACACTTAGAAACATCTACAGTCGATCTCTTCAAACTTAGAACATTCTACAGACGATCTCTTACGAATTAGAAAGTTCTACAGGCGATATCTTCACACTTAAGAAATTCTATAGCCGATCTATTCGACTTACAAAATTCTACATAGATCCCTTCACACATAAAAAAATCTAATTGCGATCTCCTCACACTTAGAAACATCTACAGTCGATCACTTCACGCTTAGGAAATTCTACAGTCGATTTCTTCACACCGAGAAACATTTACTAGCGATCTCTTCACACTTAGAAACAATTACTAACGATCTGTTCAAACAGAGAAACATCTACAGTCGACCTCTTTACACTTACAAACATTTACTAGCGATTTCTTCACACTTATACATATGTACTAACGATCTCTTCACAGTATACATATGTACTAACGATCTCTTCACAGTTGGAAACATTTACTAGCGACCTCTTCACACTTAAATACATTTACAGGCGATCTCTTCGCTCTGAGAAATATTTACTAGCGAACCTTGAGAAAGGTTTACAGGCGATCTCTTCACAAACAGAAACATCTACAATCGATCTCTTCACACATAGAAACATTTACTAGCGAACTCTTCACATTTGGAAACATTTACTGGCGATCTCTTTACATTTAGAAACATCAACAATCGTTCCTTTCACACTTATAAACATCTACAGTCGCTTTCTTCACACTTAGAAACATTTAGTAACGAACTGTTCACACTTAGAAATATCTACAATAGATCTCTTCACACTTAGAAACATTTAGTAGCGATCTTTTCACACTTAAAAAAATTCTACAGGCGATCTCTTCACACTTAAAAAATTCTACAGGCGATCTGTTCACACTTTGAAACATCTACTAGCGATCTCTTCACAGTTAGAAACATCTACTAGCGATCTCTTCACACTGAGAAACATATATTAGCGACAACTTCACACTGAGAAACATTTTCTAGCGACCTCTTGACACTTAGAAACATTTATTAGCTATCTCTTCACACTGAGAAACATACACAGACGACGTGAGAAACATTTACAGGGAACTCTTCACACTTATAAATATCTACAAGCGATCTCTTCACACTAAGAAACATTTACTAGCAATCTCTTCACACTGAGAAACATCTAGCAGCAAGAATAGGACGAAAAAAGAGAGGAGGAGCAAGACGAAGATAGCAACAAGACATTGTTGATGATTTTCGAAAGGATACATCAGCAACAGGGCATCTTGCTTTCAGCCGAAAGGTACTCAAGAGATCTGTGCTTCGTGTATAGTTATATACTTATACCTTAATTATTGTGTTAAGAGATCTGTTAGAGAAGTAAAGTTCACGGAACATGCTAATGAACGAATGAGAATTCGATGTGAATTATTTATGTGTGCTTTTTTATGTATTATATAAAGTGAGGATTCAGAGTTGTTACAATCACAGTTTTTGGTGAGTGTGTAGCTATTTCATCCTTATTTTAAAAAATTACTTGTGTCTATGAATTTTTTTTTAACATCAAATGAGTATTTAAATCAACAAACTTGTCAAATGTTTGATGATGATGATGTTGTTGTTGTCTTCATTTTAAATGTTTGATTATTAGATTGTCTTCATGTTATATGTTTGATGATGATGAGGTTGTTTTCATGTTAAATATTTGATGATGAGGTTGTTTTCATGTTAAATGTTTGATGATGATGAGGGTGTTTTCATGTTAAATGTATGATGATGATGAGGTTGTTTTCATGTTAAATGTATGATGATGATGAGGTTGTTTTCATGTTAAATGTTTGATGATGATAAGGTTATTTTCATGTTAAATGTATGATGATGATGATGAGGTTGTTTTCATGTTAAATGTTTGATGATGATGAGGGTGTTTTCATGTTAAATGTATGATGATGATGAGGTTGTTTTCATGTTAAATGTATGATGATGATGAGGTTGTTTTCATGTTAAATGTTTGATGATGATGAGGTTCTTTTCATGTTAAATGTATGATGATGATGAGATTGTTTTCATGTTAAATGTATGATGATGATGAGGTTGTTTTCATATTAAATGTTTGATGATGATGATGATGATGAGGTTGATGATGATGATGATGATGATGATGATGATGAGGAGGAGGAGGAGGTTGTTTTCATGTTAAATGGTTGATGATGGTGAGGTTGTTTTCAATAAAAATAAATGAGCAACTGCTTCGCATTAAAAAAAATCAGATACACAAATTTAAAAAAAAAATCTTTAGGGCTCTATTTTCTCTTCCGGGTGACCTACAAGATGGCAAAGCTTTT
Source organism: Achatina immaculata (assembly GCA_009760885.1). Taxonomy (NCBI): domain Eukaryota; kingdom Metazoa; phylum Mollusca; class Gastropoda; order Stylommatophora; family Achatinidae; genus Lissachatina; species Lissachatina immaculata. Next base: position 32,421,221 of record CM019708.1, read on the forward strand.
TAACACTCTTGTCGGCAGATTTGCGTTTGTCTTCTGCGTCGCCATAGATCGTAAAACAGGAGTTGGGCGTGAGGCCGACAACCTCATCCTGAAACCCATCTAGAGGCGATGCTAGACGGGAAAAAACCCTGCCCTTATGGATTCTCGCGACAGTTGTAATCGAACATCCAGGTCACAAAGAACTGGAAAACTTGGCAAACAACTATGCGAGCTCTATGTGACGTTTAACGGCACGGGAAGGATGAAAGAAGTCGTATGTAGAAAACATCAAGAAAGAAAGAATTATCTTTAGTTTGTTGCATCCACTCAGTGTTGTGCATTTATTTCCATTTTACGAGAGATGCTGCTTATGTTTTGTTTTATGAGAGATGCTGCGGATGTCTTGTTTTACGAGAGATTATGTTTTGTTTTACGAGAGATGCTGCTTATGTCTTAGTTTACGAGAAATGCTGCTTATGTCTTGTTTTACGAGAGATGCTGCGGATGTCTTGTTTTACGAAGTTAATGAAAACTGTCAAGTTTTCTAGTTCACCAGTGGAAGCCTGTGATAACAAAATTGTTTTTATTTCTTCATTTTGCAACAGAGACACAGTTGTTTACTTGTCCACGTTTGTCTGTACACATGTGTTTGCTGGTAAACATCTTTTTTGCTGGTAAATACCTGTCTTCTAGTGCAAATCTGTTTATTTGTACAGATCTCTTTGATGGTGAAGATCTGTTAACTGGTACCCATTTACTTGTACACATCTGTTTACTTGCACACATCTGTGTACTTGCACATATCTGTTTACTTGTACACATTTGTTTACTTGCATACATCTGTTTACTTGCACACATCTGTTATCTTGTACACATCTGTTTAGAGGAACTCCTCTCTTCAGTGCTTCAAATCATGTTACTATAGTAGAAATATGCTCATATCTACATTACAAATGACTGCTACACATCTCATCATCATCATCATCATCATCATCATCATCATCATCATCAAGTCCTCTGATGTATTATGTGGATGATTTCCAGATATTGATTTTGATGACTGCAGAGGGGCATCATTTATGATCTCTAACATCCTGTCTTGTCAGTTTATCCTGTCTTGTCAGTTTATCCTGTCTTGTCAGTGTATCCTGTCTTGTCAGTTTATCAAGTCTTGTCAGTTTATCCTGTCTTGTCAGTTTATCCTGTCTTGTCAGTTTATCAAGTCTTGTCAGTTTATCCTGTCTTGTCAGTTTATCCTGTCTTGTCAGTTTATCAAGTCTTGTCAGTTTATCCTGTCTTGTCAGTTTATCCTGTCTTGTCAGTTTATCAAGTCTTGTCAGTTTATCCTGTCTTGTCAGTTTATCAAGTCTTGTCAGTTTATCCTGTCTTGTCAGTTTATCCAGTCTTGTCAGTTTATCCTGTCTTGTCAGTTTATCAAGTCTTGTCAGTTTATCCTGTCTTGTCAGATTATTCAGTCTTGTCAGATTATCCAATCTTGTCATATTGCTTAGTCTTGTCTGATTATTCAGTATCATTTCCCTTATTCTTCCTCTACATCTCGTCTTTCATGTTGTTAGCATGTTTTCAGTGGCATAATCACTTAAAGATATAGTGGACACTGCATTGAGAGAAGAACAAGCAGTATTTCAAAAAGGGGGAAGCTGTCTCAACCAGATCTTTACTCTAAGAATAATACTCGAAGAACATATTGAACAGCAAAAACCATTAATCCTGACACAGACTTTAAAAAGGCATTTTACAACATAGATTCATTGTGGAGAATTGTAAGACAACATGAAATACCATCTAAAATTCTCAACATCATTAAGGATCTCTACAACGGGTATGTTTGTGCAGTCAACACAGAAGAAAGAATGAGCGAATGGTTCCATATTGAAACAGGCGTGAAATAAGAATGTATACTACCTCCCTTGCTTTTTGGAATTGCCATAGACTTCATAATGAAAAAATGCTGCATGGGCAATGTTTTTGGTACATAGGACCCAACTAGAAGATCTTAATTTTGCAGATGACATAACTCTTATCAGTAACAATATGAATTCAATACAAGAAAAAACAGACACCCTGCCATCACTGGCTAGTAAAATAGGACTTGAAATTAACAAGGAAAAAACAAAAATAATGAAACTTCCCATTAATCAATAACGAAAAATATACGTAGAGGGAACAGCTGTTGAAGAAGTAAACCAATTTGCATACCTCAGCAGCTACATAGACCAGGATGGTGACACCAGAAAGAAAGTTAGAATTAGAATTGCAAAAGCAGCACTGACCTTCAAGAATCTTCAGAACATATGGCACTCAAAAGTTATAAGCACAAAAACCAAGCTAAGATTATTCAGTTAAATGTAATGTCCACCCTCATTTATGCATGCAAAAGCTGGAAAACAACTAAAGACCCTTTTGAAAATAAATGCCTAAGAAAAATAATCAGTATAAAGTGGAACGAATTCAAGAACAACACAGAGATAATGCAGATGTGTGAACAACAAGCTGTCTCATGGGTGATCAGAGAAAGGAGATGGTCATATATTGGTCATGCAATGAGAAGAAACAATCAGAGAATCCCAAAACACGCTATCAAGTGGAACACAACAGGCCAAAGAAAAAGAAGTTGACCACGTGAAAGTCTAAAGAGGACAGTGTTGAGAAAGGCCAGATTAGTAGGCACAAAATCCTTTGATGAGGTTGAAAAGCTCGCAGAAAATAGGAAATCTTGGCAAACTACCATGCAAGCCCTATGTGACGTTTAACAGCACGGAAGGATGTAAGAAGTAAGGCAGCATATGTCAGGCAGATAGTATACAGCATATTTCAGGCAGACAACAGACAATATATGATCATGAGAGAACAGGAATAAACAACAAAATCCTAACATTTATGTTGGGACAGGGCAAACTTGGAGTAAGTACAAACACTTCTGCACAAACTTGTAGTATGAATTCATGAATCAAGAATAAACACTTCAGCATAAACTTATAGTATGAATTCATGAATCAAGAACAAACACTTCTGCACAAACTTATAGTATGAATTCATGAATCAAGAACAAACACTTCAGCACACTCTAGACACAGAAGAAGCAGAAGGAATAAAAAATATTTATGGCATAATGTTTTTCTTTAATTCCACACAAATATTTTCTGTGGACAGAATCCATATTTTATGATCTGTCAGTCTGTCCCACAGTGCCCACAGACATTCTGTGGTCATCATTAATTTTAAGACTGACCTTTGACTCATTTTCTGTTTTCTAGTTTCAGTAGGAAATTTCAGAGGCCAAATTAACAGGCATAAATCCTTTGATGAGGTTGAAAGACTCGCTGAAGACAGGAAGAATTGGCAAACTACTTTGTGAGCCCTATGTGACGTTTAACGGCACGGGAAGGATATAAGATATAAGTTAAGAAGTTTCAGTAGGTAACATCAAGTCTGACATTCTATAAGTAGACTCAAATCTGATCTTTGATTCAGTTTCTATTTTCTAGAGTCTGTAGGTGATCTGTGACTCAGTTTCTGTTTTGCAGTAGCATCAAGACTAACTTTTGACTCAGTTTTTACTTTTTAGAGTCTGTAGGTAGCATCAAGACTGATTTTTTTCCAGTATCTGTAGGTAGCATCAAGACTGAGCTTTGACTCAATTTCTGTTTACCTGAAGAGATTGATCAAGTTGTGCTTTCTTCTGCCTATTTATCCAATTTGTTTTGTATATTTCTGTCTGTTTATCTAATTTGTTTTGTATATTTCTGTCTGTTTATCTAATTTTTTTTATATATTTCTGTCTGTTTATCTATTAATTTTCCATCTCTTTATCTAGTTAGTGTTCTGTCTTCTTGTCTGCTTATCTGTGAAAATAACAGACTCTGAGTTCTGTCTTTTTGTTTGCTTATCTGTGAAAATAACAGACTCTAAGTTCTGTCTTCTTGTTTGCTTATCTATGAAAATAACAGACTCTGAGTCCTGTCTTTTTGTTTGCTTATCTGTGAAAATAACAGACTCTAAGTTCTGTCTTCTTGTTTGCTTATCTGTGAAAATAACAGACTCTAAGTTCTGTCTGCTTGTCTGCTTATCTATAAAAATAACAGACTCTGAATTCAAGAAGTAAATTCTGCAAATATTTATTCTGTACGTATCACTAATTTGTATGTGAGTACATGTGACATCATCACATACAGGCTCATACCTCTTCAAGAGCAGGACAAACACAAAAACTTGTGGTTAATTTAATAATCACACAGAGCCTGTAGAAAGAAATGAGCACAAGCCCTACACTAACACAACCACAGACTAGAGAAAAAACTCAGGCACTCATGACTCTATGTGGCCTAGATACAAAACTTGGCAGCAAAATTTCTCCAGTTTGAGTTTATTGGCTTTGACTTTTTGAATTTGTTGTATCCAGTTTGAACAAGATTGGGGGAGGGAGGAGGGGGGGGGAATGGAGGGGTATGTATGTATGTATGTGTATTTGAGGGTGGGTGGGTAGAAGTGAGAGGGTAGGAAACAGAAGGTGGAAGAAGATAGCATGCTAGACAACAGCACACAAACTTGAGTGGTGTCCAAATTAAACATCACAATGTTGACCCTGATGAAGAATGTAGCCATGGAGTTAATCTAACACTGATAAATCACCCAAACTGAAACTAACACCAAAGAAAGTCTGCCACTGATAAATTTAGTGATATACTCTCAGCTATGATATACTTTTCTCAACCACTATGGCCAGGTACAAACTAATCCATGCAAGTACCAGCAACATGGTATTCAAGAGATGAAATAATGCCTGTTTATTTACATTTGTCAATAGACTAGCAGGCTCTGGGTTTGGGACAAATTTGTTCAAACTTAACACAAATTTATACTTAAATCCACTTCACTCAGTGTACAATATTCTAAACGATATTTCCATTTATAATGCTGGTGTGGATGTTGGGTTTATAAGCTGTTGTCCTGGTATACTGCTGGTGTGGATGTTGCTGCTGTCTTGGTATAATGTTGTCATGGATGTTGCTGCTGTCTTGGCAAAGTCACTTCTCCACCTGATACAGGTATAAGTCTCAAGTGGATGTTACTATGACAACCAGTCTCATATGTACAAACTGTAGCCCATCTCTAACCCTGTCAATCAAAGAGTCAAGAATATGATCAGAGTAAAGACTGTTAACATATCTAGAGCATAACTACATAAAGAGTGTAGAGTAACAGAACATATCTAGAACATAACTACATAAAGAGTGTAGAGTAACAGAACATATCTAGAACATAACTACATAAAGAGTGTAGAGTAACAGAACATATCTAGAACATAACTACATAAAGAGTGTAGAGTAACAGAACATATCTAGAACATAACTACATAAAGAGTGTAGAGTAACAGAACATATCTAGAACATAACTACATAAAGAGTGTAGAGTAACAGACCACAGTGTTGTACACCTAACTGATTAGGTCTAATCATGCAACACTGTCTTCTGTTATTTTACTGTACTAAAGGTTCACTGTTTCCTATTTGTTAAAATTGTCCATTCAAAAAGAATGTTAACATGTTTAGAACCCAGTCAGAAATAGAATGTTAACATACAAGTATCTAGAGCATGACTTCAAAAAAGAATGCTAACATGTTTAGAACAATCAGAAACTGTGTTAACATACCTAGAACATAGCTAGACAAAGAATGTTAAAATATTTAGGACAGTCAGAAATAGAATGTTAACATATCTAGAGCATGGCTATCAAAAAATGTTAACATGTTTAGAACCCAGAAATAGAATGTTAATACATCATAAAGTATTCATTTTCACTTAATTTTGTCAAGTGTCAAATCTTACACTTTCAGTTATTCCAGCCACAGACTATTCAGTCATTCATTCAAATCATAGACTATTCAATCATTCACTTAAGTCTTGCCACATTCAGTCATTTAGTCAGTCACCTAATGAAGGAGAAATGAGTGGTTACTATGGTTACCTACTTATAAAACTAGATCATGCTCTACTCGTCAGCCTCTTCCCCTGCAGCCTCCACTGCATCGCCTTCACCTTCACCGTCAGCACGTTTACCAAGTCTCTTGATCTCTGGTTTCGGTGGCTCCTTGGCCAGTTCTTCGAAAAGCACCATTCTCTCTTTGTAGGACCGGTGATCTGTGTGGCGCTCGTATTTGCTGCACAGCTGAATCTTGGGCTGGTGACAGAACCAAAGAGAGTGTCAAGATTAGCAGCTGTGACAGATTTTTACAGTTGGAGCTAAAACACTAACTAAAATACTACATGTCTGGCAACAGATCAAACAACTGAAGCTAAAACACTACATGTCTGGCAACAGAGATAACAGCTGGAGCTAAAATACTTCATGTCCTTCAACAGAGATAACAGCTGGAGCTAAAATATTACATGTCTGGGAACAAAGCTAACAGCTGGAGCTAAAATATTACACGTCTGGCAACAGAGCTAACAGTTGAAGGTAAAACGCTACATGTCTGGCAACAGATCTAACAGTTGGAGCTAAAATACTGCAGGTCTTGGAACAGAGCTAACAGTTGGAGCTAAAATACTGCAGGTCTTGGAACAGAGCTAACAGTTGGAGCTAAAATACTTCATGTCCTTCAATAGAGATAACAGTTGGAGCTAAAATACTTCATGTCCTTCAACAGAGCTAACAGTTGGAGCTAAAACACTACTTAGCTGGCAACAGAGCTAACAGTTGGAGCTAAAATACTACATGTCTCACAACAGAGCTAACAGTTGGAGCTAAAATACTACATGTCTTGCAACAGAGCTAAAAGAGTTAAATTACTACTAAATTAATGGTTGAAGCTAGAAATACAAGAAGTATAGTTACTTTGCATAGGCAGAAATACAGAGATTGAAGTTCTGTAATTAACATCAAGAATTGCAAATTAACAAAATTACTCAACAAGTTTCTAACAACTTTAGCTACATGAAATACTTACTGGGGCACTAGTAAATTTGTCAGCCAAACGATCAAATCTGCGAGATAAACAATGTCAGCTTTAGTAATGAATCAACCTATTAACACTTTAGATTGTTTACTTTCTCCCATCAGTGAATAATCCCAACATTTCTGTGCTAAGTGTGAACAAGACAATTCATGCTGAGAATGAACAGGACAGTCTATTTTCAGTCTTAACATGACAGTTTGAACTGAGTGTGAACATGACAGTTTGGAGTAAGTGTGAACATGACAAATAGTGCTTAAGGTGAACATGACAGTCTGGACTGAGTGTGAACATGACAGTTTGGACTGAGTGTGAACATGACAGTTTGAACTGAGTGTGAACATGACAGTTTGGAGTGAGTGTGAACATGACAGATTGTGCTTAAGGTGAACATGACAGTTTGGACTGAGTGTGAACATGACAGTTTGGACTGAGTGTGAAAATGACAGTTTGGACTGAGTGTGAACAAGACAGTTTGTGCTTAAGTTGAACATGACATTTTGGACTGAGTGTGAACATGACAGTTTGTGCTTAAGGTGAACATGACAGTTTGTGGACTGAGTGTGAACATGACAGTTTGGACTGAGTGTGAACATGACAGTTTGTGCTTAAGGTGAGCATGACAGTTTGAGCTTAAGGTGAACATGACAGTTTGGATTGAGTGTGAACATAACAGTTTGTGCTTAAGGTGAACATGACAGTTTGGACTGAGTGTGAACATGACAGTTTGAGCTTAGCGTTAATATATCAGGAATAATGAAATATCTTTGTTGTGTGGGTAAAAAAAAAACATGAGTAAACAGAGCTTTGCTGATGTAAAAGTTGCTAGTCTGTTTGAGGAAGTTCTAGTAAAGCTAAGAAATGATGGAGATAAGATAAGAGATGGTGGAGATAAGATAAGAAACACAGACATTTCAGACATAAAAAACTATGCACTGACAACAGGATTTTTGACACAATAAGAGACACAAAAACTAAATTTGAGAATGACTGCACAAGAAACAGAAGAAAACAAGAGAAAACAAATTTTGAAGAAAGAGAAGCATTTAAAAAAACCAAATACATACACACATGCATATGAACAAACAAGCAAATAAACAAACAAACAAACACACAAACAAGCAAACATATTCAGTTGAAAACTCAGGTTTCTCAGTCATGGACACGACATGTTTATCCATATAAAATTCCATCTTTTACAGGAATTAAATTGAATCGATTATTTTTTTTTCTGAATAGTAATTTGTGAGGCTGTGGAATTATAACTTAAAAAAAAACTTACATATGGTTACTTTCTGCATGGATAAGAGTAACAGGTAAATGGTTTATTTTTCTCGGCTTTCTCAATGTTAATGATGTTTGTTATATGTCTGGCATATTTGCAGAATGCTTGGGACAGAGAGGAAGTTGTGTGATGAAAGGCAGAATGTTAGATTGGCCTGTGTGCCAAATTTTTAACCCTCTGGAAATAAAGATCAATCAATCAATCTTTCAATTTTATGAAATTTTTATATCACTTCTCTAGCATTTAAAAAATTGTCCTTCTTTGTATAAACTTCAAAATGTTAAAAAATACAATAATTTTACACCTTAAGTATGTGATTATTTGATTTAAAAACTTGACAGGCACTTACGACTCATCAACCTGGACAGTGGACACTCCTCGTTTGGCTTTACCTTTGTTCATCTGCCTGGAGCGTTCAGCCAGCTCGATCATCTGTGATAGAGAAAATACCTTTCTATAAATCCATTTCTTCATGTGCTTCTCTTGTCTGTCTTTTTTTCACTCAATCCAATTTTTTAAATCTACTTTTTTTAAGTCTATTTTTTAGTGTATTTCTCTACATCTATTTCTCTTTTTATTTGTATGTCTGCCTCTGTATTGTCTACATTTTTGTTTCTATCTTTCTGACATGCTGTTTCTCCTTGTCTCTTACTCATTTTATATTGATAAATCTACCTGTCTCTACTTCATGATTCTAAGACTTCAGTGTTCTGTTCATTTCATCTGCTGCCATTATTTTTTCTAGACTACATATTTTCACATTTTGCAATTCACATACAAGTTAGCATGATCTTTCATAGTAAATATTTCATAAACAACTCACATCGTACTGTTGCCTCTTAAATCTCTGCTCCAGATCATACTTGTCTCCCTCCAGTCGCCTGATGTGCTCATTAAGCTCTCGAGCCTTTTCTGCCAGCTTCTCTACACTTAGACCTGGCCAAGTCAAACAAAGAATTGTGACTTACTAGCAGATGACAGACATGACCCACTGAAACAAAGAATTGTGATCTACTAACAGTTGAAAGAAATGACCCAGTGAAACAAAGAATTGTGACCTACTAGCAGATGACAGACATGACCCAGTGAAATAAAGAATTGTGATCTACTAACAGTTGAAAGAAATGACCCACTGAAACAAAGAATTGTGACCTATTAACAGTTGAGAGACATGACCCAGTGAAACAAAGAATTGTGATCTACTAACAGTTGAGAGACATGACCCACTGAAACAAAGAATTGTGATCTACTAACAGTTGAGAGACATGACCCACTGAAACAAAGAATTGTGATCTACTAACAGTTGAGAGACCTGGCCAAGTGAAACAAAGAATTGTGACCTACTAACAGTTGAGAGATATGACCAAGGGAAACAAAGAATTGTGACCTACTAACAGTTGAGAGATATGATCAAGGGAAACAAAGAATTGTGATCTACTAACAGTTGAGAGACATGACCCAGTGAAACAAAGAATTGTGATCTACTATCAGTTGAGAGATATGACCAAGTGAAACAAAGAATTGTGACCTACTAACAGTTGAGAGACATGACCAAGTGAAACAAAGAATTGTGACCTACTAACAGTTGAGAGACATGACCAAGTGAAACAAAGAATTGTGACCTACTAACAGTTGAGAGATATGACCCACTGAAACAAAGAATTGTGACCTACTAACAGTTGAGAGACATGACCAAGTGAAACAAAGAATTGTGATCTACTAACAGTTGAGAGATATGACCCACTGAAACAAAGAATTGTAATCTACTAATAGCTGAGAGATATGACCAAGGAAAATTCAGGACATGAGAAAAATGAAAAAAATGTTAGACTATTTATTAAAGAGAAATTGCCATGCACCATTCATGCTGAATTATTGTGACAAGAAAATTAAAAATTCGAAATTTTTGTAAAGTCTGCATAATGAACATGGAATGATTTATTTTTCTTTTAAATATGCATTAATATTAATTATTATTGACCTCTATACATAATGTCATTTATTTTCAGTGACTAGAAATTACATGCTAGGCTATGTTTTAACATTTCTTACTTTCAAAGAGTCACATATTAACATAGAACACTTACGTTCAAAGAGTCACATATTAACATAGAACACTTACTTTCAAAGAGTCACATATTAACACAGAACACTTACTTTCAAAGAGTCATATATTAACATAGAACACTTACTTTCAAAAAGTCACATATTAACATAGAACACTTACTTTCAAAGAGTCACATATTAACATAGAACACTTACTTTCAAAGAGTCACATATTAACACAGAACACTTACTTTCAAAGAGTCACATATTAACATAGAACACTTACTTTCAATTAGCCATGTTTTAACATGGAACTCTTACCTTCGATGACCAGAGGTTGTATACGCTGGGCAAGAATAGCGCGCTTTTCCTCCTCTAGCTGTTCCTTGGACTTCTGAAGCTCCTCCTTGGTCATGATGGAGTCCAGCTGTGACCAGGGCAAAAGGTAAAAAAACTGAAACACTCTTACCAGCTCAGCAAGTAATGACATACGTAATCAGCTTCCACTTTGAAAATGTGGGAAAATTATTTCTAGATAAAAAGTCATGAGCTTAAGCTAAAGTTAAATTTGAAAAATAAATTACAGAAACAGCAGAACTGTCTGATAAGAAATTTTGTCTGCTTTAGATGGGTGCTGTCTGCATTACTGTACTTTCTGTTTCTAGCAAAACTTGTTTCTGAGACACGGAAATTTGAGACAAATTGTTTATGTTCAAACAGATGAGTTCACTCATAGAAGAGTGTTCCACAAACATTGCAAACTGTTACTCTGTGTTACATCTGAAGTACTACACTAACAACACAGATTTCTACTTTGTATTATATCTGAAGTATTACACTAACAACACAGACTGCTACTTTGTGTTATATCTGAAGTATTACAGTAACAACACAGACTGCTACTTTGTGTTATATCTGAAGTATTCCACTAACAACACAGACTGCTACTTTGTGTTATATCTGAAGTATTACACTAACAACACAGACTGCTACTTTGTGTTATATCTGAAGTACTACACTGACAATGTACACTGTTACTCTGTGTTATATCTTTGTTGTGTGGCTTAAAAAAACATGAGTAAACCATAGCTTTGCTGATGTAAAAGTTGCTAGTATGTTTGGGGAAGTTCTAGTAAAGCTAAGAAATGATGGAGATAAGATAAGAGATGGTGGAGATAAGATAAGAAACACAGACATTTCAGACACAAAAAACTACTTTGTGTTATATCTGAAGTTTATCTAAAGTACTACACTGACAATACAGACTGTTACTCTGTGCTATATCTATATATTGTGAGAACATTCAATATTGAGCTGTATTTGTTGTGATTATTATGATATCAACATTCAGTATTCAGCTGTATTTGTTGTGATTATTATAATATCAACATTCAGTAATCAACTCTGCATATTATTAAACCATCATATGGATGCATCTGGAATGCATGGATGCTGATCCTTCCTCACTAACTAAACAAGTCAAGCAACATTCAACATTCCAGCTTGGATATTATAAAATGATCAACAAATTAAACCTTTGTTAGGTTCAGTGACAGAATATATTCTAGGCAAGCTGAATCCAAGGCAACAAGTTAGTTGTTTTAGTCACAGGGTTATTATCCTTATTTTGTGAGAAACAACAAATGTGCTGTGTGAAGCTCTGTTTTAATGAACTTCAAATCAGTGAAGAAAGGGAAAGGGAATATGCAGGTGAAGAGGGCAAGAGATGAGAGATTAATTGAAAAATTAATTACACATAACAAATAACATGTAATTAGTTATACTAGATTAACATGATTTTAAAAGTATATATTTCTTTCCCAGAAATTTTACTTCTGTTTTTTCAGTCACCTAAAGAGATATTTATCATGAATTCTCCACAGTATATTTATCATGAATTCTCCACAGTATATTTATCATGAATTCTCCACAGTATATTTATCATGAATTCTCCACAGTATATTTATCATGAATTCTCCACAGTATTTTTATCATGAATTCTCCACAGTATATTTATCTCCACTAATGTCAGATGTTTTCTTATCTTATATCTTATATCCTTCCCGTGCCGTTAGACGTCACATAGGGCTCGCAAAGTAGTTCGCCAATTTTTCCTGTCTTCGGCGAGTCTTTCAACCTCATCAAAGGATTTTATGCCTGTTAACTTGGCCTCTCTTAATAATGTTCTCTTCAGAGTTTCACGCGGTCTGCCCCTTTTTCTTCGGCCTGTTGTGTTCCACTTGATAGCTTGTTTTGGGATTCTCTGCTCATTTCTTCTCATCAAGTGGCCAACATATGTCCATCTCCTTTTCCTGATCACCCGTGAGACTGGTTGTTGTTCAGTTTTACTAGCTCACAAATACTTATCATTCATTTTGTACCAAATATTTATCTGCTCAGATGTGAGATGGCGCTTATCTTCTGTCTGATGTCTGTTAGGCATTGTCTTACTTTGTGTCTGATGTCTGTTAGGCATTGTCTTACTTTGTGTCTGATGTCTGTTAGGCATTGTCTTACTTTATGTCTGATGTCTGTTAGGCATTGTCTTACTTTGTGTCTGATGTCTGTTAGGCATTGTCTTACTTTGTGTCTGATGTCTGTTAGGCATTGTCTTACTTTGTGTCTGATGTCTGTTAGGCATTGTCTTACTTTGTGTTTATACTCTTTATTCTTAAGAAAATCTGCGTCTTCATTATCATCCTGTGTGACTGAAACTGATTAAGTATCTCTTACTCATATTAGCACTAGATATTGAGACAAAAAAAGCTAGAAACACAAACAGGTCTGGGACACAAACCTGCTGAAAACTTTGAATCAAGTGCTTTGAAATTATAATAAAATTTCTTTGAGAAAATTTATTTGAACCATAAAATTCAAATTCCAAAAAGCATATTAGATTAAAAAAAACATACTTATCTTTATCCATGTTTCTCACACATGCTTTACGTGATGTGGTGTCCTGTACTCATCTTTATTTGAAAAATGTCATATTCTTGATTTTGTCTGATGTAGTGTAATATACTTGTCTTTATGTGATGATATGTCATATTCTTGATTTTATCTGATGTGAAATAGTGCACATACATGATTTTAAATAAAGTAATGTCACCTACAGGACTTTAAATAATGTGATGTCACATACATGACTTTAAATAAGTGGTGTCACATCATCATCACTTTTTACTCCCTTGAGAAAACAGACCATGGATAAAGGCTCTACAGTCATCCCTGTTCTTGGAATTATTCTCTGCTTCCTTCCATGTGCATCCCTTGTCTCTGAGCACTGTCATAATTTCTCTTCTCCAAGTAAGCCTAGGTCTTCCTCGTTTTCTATTTCCTTCAGGATACCATGTCAGTGCCTGTCTTTCTATGCTGGTGTTGGGGTTCCTCAGAGTGTGGCCAATCTAACTCCATTTCTTAGACATGATTTGTAGGTTCATAGGTTCTTGTCCTGCCTTTTCCCAGACTTCCTCATTCCTGATCTTGTCCTGCCATTTAATGTTTAAAATCCTTCTCAAACAGTAGTTCATGAATGTTTGTATCCTCTGTTGTATTGTCTTGGTCATAACTCATGTCTCCATAAAAAAGAATAGGACCACTGCCACCTTCATTGTATGTCATAAGAGGACCATGGAGGTTGGGGACTTGCTCCCTGTAAAAAAACTGGAGTGTTACAGAGAAGAAAACCAGGAAAGTTTGTCTTGGGAAAGGATGGGACTCTGATAACATTGTGCATGACTTTATGTAGTCAAAGCTGAAAAAAGCTGGTGCCACATACATGACTTTAAATAAAGTTGTTTAATATTGTCTTTATTTTATGATATGTTCAATCAATCAAGTGTAGTGCCACATGGTGTAGGCGATCATTTCTCTCCACAATTCCCTGTCTTTAGACTTGATTATGAGATCCGCCGGTGACTTTCTACCTATTCACACTGACAGCCCATCCAGTAGTTTCTCTCTCTGTCTTCCTCTGTCTTTTCTTCCCTTAATTTTTCCAGTTGCCACAATATGTTCCAATTTTCCTCTTCTCAGAAAATGTCCTACAAATCTCGCTTGTCTGCCTCTGATCTTTGCTGTAATTTGCCTTTTAACTCCAGGCTCTCTTAAGACTTCGTTGGTTTTCTTAGCTGTCCATGGTACCTTCAATATCCTTCTTATAAACCACAATTCCATGGCCTCCATTTCTTGCTGTACTCTCTTATTCATGGACCATGGTTCACATCCATAAAACAAAATTGGTTTGATATAACATCTTGTTTCCGTTGATATGGATCTGTTGCACAAGATGTTTTTCATTTTCTGGAATGCTGATTTGGCCTGAGCACGTCTACTTTTGATTTCATTGTGATATTTTCCATCAGCTTTTATAATTGTTCCTAAGTACTTGAATCTATTAACTTGTTTCAACTCTGTCTGTGCCATCGATGGTAATGCTACATTTTGGTGTTATTCTTTTCTTTGAGATGACCATCACTTCAGTCTTATTTTCATTCAGGCTGAGACTTTTATTTTTACTTTCATGAACCACGATGTCCAGAAGAGCCTGTAGCTCCCCTTCACTTTCAGCAATCAGAACTATGTCGTCTGCATATCTTAAGTTGTTAAGGTTGTACCAGCCAATTGATATTCCTGGGAAGTTCTCTATATTTCTCATTATGTTTTCACTTAACAAGGAGAAGAGGTCAGGAGATAGAACACATCCTTGTCTAACTACCAGTTTTATGTCTTGGAACGGTCCTATTTGGTTCTCAACCTTCATTGCTGCTGATTGGTGCTAGTATATGTTTTTGATGAATTTCATATCTTTCCCATCTATGTTGATGTCTTCCAGCATTCTTATAATTTCTGTGTGTCTCACTTTATCAAATGCTTTACAGTAGTCTATGAAGCATAAGTATAGGTCCATCTTTACTTCTATTGATCTCTTCATCAATGTTCTCATTATATATATATATATATATTTATATATGGCATTACTTGTGCCTTTTCCTTCGACAAAGCCGCACTTTTCTTCTGCAATTTCTGGTTTTATTTTGCCCCTGACTCTTCTCATGACAATACAAAGCAGGATTTTGGTAACATGGCTCATAAGACTAAAGTTTGATGGTCTTCACATTCAACTTCACCTTGTTTCTTTGGTAGGGCAATGAAAATTGATTGCAAAAGATCTGATGGGACACAGTTACTGTTATAGATGTCATTCAACAATCTGTTAATTATTTCTAACCCAAGCTCTCCTAATGCTTCCAATTATTCCTTGGTGATTTTATCTGGTCCTGGTGCTTTGTTGTTCTTCATGTGTTTGATGGCTTCTTCCACTTCTGCTTTTAATATGTGAATCCCTTCATTATTATTTCGTATATCTATTTTGCTTCTATTGTCCTCATAGAGTTCTCTAATGTATTTGCATCATCGTGCCATTATTTCATCTCTGTCCAATATTGTATGCTCCTCCTTTGACTTCAGGCAACCAGTCTTGTGGTATGCCTTTTTGTTTGTTAACTGCTTTATTTGTTTGTACATATCTCTTATGTTTCCATGATGGTGTGTCTCTATTTCACTACATTTATTATTTAGCCACTCCTCCTTAGCTTTATTGCATTTATGTCTTATTTCTTTATTTATTTTGTTATATTCATCTTTATCTTCCTTAAGACCTCTTCTCCAATCCATTAGTTGCAAAATTTCTTCTGTCATCCACCCCTGTTTAGCGTGTCTTTTATTTGGAGGTAGGATTTCAACAGATGTTTGCTGAATAGAGTCTTTGAGCATCCTCCATTGTTCATCAATCATTTAAATCTTCTCTATAGCATTATACCTATTATTTACTATGGTCCTATATTGTTCTTATATTGCTTTATCTTTCTGTAACAGCTCTCTATCCAGTTCTTTGTTTTTAGCTGCTACTTTTAACCTCTTTAGCCTGATTCTCACTTTTCCTACGACTGGGATGTGGTTACTGTTGCAGTCTGCACTTGGTCTTGTTTTCACAGATATTAATGAGTTCCTGAATCTTCTGTTGATCATAATGTAATCTATCTGGTTACGTATGTTATTATCTTGGCTTTTCCATGTCTATAGTCGCCTTGGGTGTTGTTGAAACCAAGTATTTTCTATTATCATTTTATTCTTTTCTGCCCACTCAATCAACATCTCTCCTCTTGTATTTCTGATATCTAGTCCATACTTGCCAGTAGCTTCATTGTCTTGTTCAGTCCCTACTTTTGTGTTTAAATCACCCAGCACAAAGTTTACTTCCCATGGTTTGCACTGTTTCACTGCCATGTCCAGATTGTTGTAAAATTCTTTTAATCTCATCATCAGAGCTTTCTGAAGTTGGTGCGTATACTTGGATGAGATTTGTGTCTATTGGGTGGCCCTGTAATTTAACCATTAACACTCTGTCTGATATGCACCAGAAACCTTCCACAGTTCTTGCTGTCTTCTTATCTAATATTTTGCCATTTCTACACTGGTTTCCCCCCGGCATATATTATTTTGAAGTCTTTATGATCTCTGCTTCCTGCTCCAGTCCATCTCATTTCACATAAACCAAAGATGTTAATTTCCATTCTTTTTATTTCTTGTTCGATGTTTTCCAGTTTTCCAAGCTCTGTTAGTGTTCTAATCTTCCATGTTGCAATTACTGTGGTGTTACTTGTGTTTTCTTTGTGTACAGTAGTTGGATGATGATCTGGTATCACATGTTGCATGTGATGGTGCCTACCAGATGAGGTGGTTCCGCTGGAACCCCCATTAATGTGTTATGATTCAGAGAACTGTGGATTGTCATGATTGTTCTTGGGAATGTACAATGTTGGTTTCCCCTTGCCTTCCATTGGTTTGTTTATGGTGTACTCCACTAACCTTTGACTCTGGCCAGAGCCTACCCTACAAGGAAGCAGGGAGTTTGAAATCAGAGTTTTCCTTCTCTTAGATGGGCTGCCATCCAAGACTAACGAGTCTCATCTACCCAAAGCGTCTGGTTATAATATGTTAGTATACTTGATTTTATCTGATGTGATATCATACATTCACCTGATGTGGAATCATGTACTTAACTTTATCTGATGTGATATCATGTACTTAACTTTAACTGATGTGATATCATATACCTAATTTTATCTGATGTGGTATCATGTACTTAAATGTTTCTGATGTGATATTAACTGTTTCTGATGTGATATCATATACTTAACTTTATCTGATATCATATGCTTAACCATCTGATGTGTTATCATATGCTTAACTATCTGATGTGGTATCACATACTTAACTACCTGATGTGATATCATATACTTAATTTTATCTCATGTGATGTCATACATTTTATCTAATGTGATATCATATACTTAACCTTTATCTGATGTGATGTCATATACTTAACTTTATGTGATGTGATGTCTGTTATGAAAAGATGTAAACCATAAGTAATTTCCATAATTTAAAATATAAATAAGGTGAAGGCAAATTGTTGAATCTGGAAATTGGAGAGATGAAAATGGATTACAAATGTTACAAATATTATGAGAACAACGTAGAAGAGGATTAAAAAAGAAAATGGTGTCACTAAATGGAGAGAGAAGATTAAGAATAGAGAGGAATGGAGGTGAACTTTATCTGCAGCAATGAGGCTTAATGGCTTGAAAAGCTGAAGAAGAAGAAGAGATTGTTCAATCAGTTTCTTTGAATGGAGGCACATGGAAGGTCATTTGTCTGTTATTCATGATTGAACTTGAAAATAAGTAGAAAAAAAAGCATATTCCACAGAACCTGCAAATCTTTGTAAATAATCTGCAGAACCTGCAAATCTTTGTAAATAACCTGCAGGACCTGCAAATCTTTGTAAATAATCTGCAGGACCTGCAAATCTTTGTAAATAATCTGCAGGACCTGCAAATCTTTGTAAATAATCTGAAGGACCTGCAAACCTTTGTAAATAATCTGTAGAACCTGCAAACCTTTGATAATAGTTACACCACAGAACTAGCAAACATGTTGAACTAGCACTAGCTAGACTGTCTTGTTGTGTCAGTTCAAACAAAACTGTCTTGTTGTGTCAGTTCAAACAAAACTGTCTTGTTGTGTCAGTTCAAACAAAACTGTCTTGTTGTATCAGTTCAAACAAAACTGTCTTGTTGTATCAGTTCAAACAAAACTGTCTTGTTGTGTCAGTTCAAACAAAACTGTCTTGTTGTGTCAGTTCAAACAAAACTGTCTTGTTGTATCAGTTCAAACAAAACTGTCTTGTTGTATCAGTTCAAACAAAACTGTCTTGTTGTGTCAATTCAAACAAAACTGTCTTGTTGTGTCAGTTCAAACAAAACTGTCTTGTGTGTTGGCAAAACTTGGATTGTGTTATTTATTCTGTTAATATAACTTAGATTGTGTTATTTGTGCTAACATAAGATAGACTGTGTTATTTATTCTATTAGCATAAGTGAGATTGTGTTATTTATTCTGTTAGCACTAGACAGACTGTGTCAAGGAGGCTGTGTAATGTCAGAGTTAGACTTTCACTTCAAGTGTTGGAGATTATGGATTTAAATCCCACCAGAAGACCATTTTGTTTGTTCTATTAGCACTAGTTAGACTGTGTTATCTGTTCTGTTAGCACAAGTTAGACTGTGTTATCTGTTTATCTGTTCTGTTAGCACTAGTTAGATTATGCTGTCTGCACTGTTAATGCTAGATAGATTAAGGTAGATAGAGGTGTATGGTGCAGTTTTACAAAGTGAGGGAGGAAGTGAGCAAGGTGAGAAAAAAACGAATGTAAAGTATGAGAATGTATAAATGAAAAACATACAACATCCGATATTTCGGCGTGAGCCTTATTCAAGGATACATACAAAACGAAATACAACATATATAACTTATCTGAAGCATCTTGCTCTCAGTAAAGCGGAAATGTGTGTGGAAGAAGGAGGAGGAAAAAAAAAAAAAATGCTGCCTACAGACAAAAGATTCCCGATATAGCCAATCATAGCGAAGAAGCGGAGAGAGAGGAGCAGAACAAGTGGGAGAAAGGGGTTGGGGGAAGGCAATAGAAACATGATAGCCGCTAGAGGTGTCGGGGGGGGGGGGGGGGGGGGGGGGGGGGGAAGGGGAGAGAAAAGAGGATGCGAGAGATAATGAATGAAGAACTTAAACACCTACAGGGAGGAAATGTAAAACTAGTGAATGGGACAAGACCAATATGTTGGCAGAGAAGGAAATAGGATGGTGGTAGGGAGGGGTAGCATAGAGAAAGAAAGTAGAGTATAAAAAAGGCCAGTGGAAAAATAAAGAACTTACAGAAAGCTGAAGACATTGTTAATTCCAGCTGGGTGGAGACAGCCAGTCTGGAAAATAAGGTGCTGTTCTAGGACCCTCTGAGATCGTACATCTGCGGAACAAGAGCGGATCGCACTAACCGAAATGTCTTGTTTGCCCCTGTGGTTACCAAGGCAAAAATGTTTAGCCACAGGTGTCCAGGCCCTCTTAGAAATGTCATTGAGATGCTGGCGAAATCGATCTCCTAACCGTAAGCCAGTTTCCCCTATGTACTTCAAACCGCAACGTTTGCACATGATAACATAAATGACATTTTGTGAAGTGCAGGTGAAACCCTCCTGTACTGATAACGTGGATTTAGGGAAAGAGATCTGGCTGGTCTCGACAACAAACGGACAAGTGTTGCATCTACGGCGTCCAAAACGTCTGGTACCATAAAAAGTGTCATCTGTCTTAAGATGACTACGAATTAAAAGGTCCCTGAGGTTCTTGTCCCGTCTGTAAGCCACCAATGGGGGTTCCCCAAAAAGTTCACGTGTCTCAGGCTCAGTCTGGAGGAGGTGGAGATGGCGAAACAGTAAGTTTTTAACTGCCAAGCTATGAGGGTGGTACGTGAGTACTAGTTTCACTCCGTCCGAGCTACAGTGCGGTTTAGGGGTGAGGGCTTGTTGCTGCGATATGTGGCTAATGCGGTTCCAAGATGACGAGAGAACGTGGTCTGGATAGCCGCATTGACGGAAGAAATCTAGCAATTTGTGGCCTTGATCCTGGAAATCCCACTTGTTCTCCTCCTCTCTCTCTCCACTTCTTCGCTATGATTGGCTATATCGGGAATCTTTTGTCTGTAGGCAGCATTTTTTTTTTTTTCCTCCTCCTTCTTCCACACACATTTCCACTTTACTGAGAGCAAGATGCTTCAGATAAGTTATATATGTTGTATTTCGTTTTGTATGTATCCTCGAATAAGGCTCACGCCGAAATATCGGATGTTGTATGTTTTTCATTTATACATTCTTATACTTTATATTCATTTTTTCTCACCTTGCTCACTTCCTCCCTCACTTTGTAAAACTGCACCATACACCTCTATCTACCTTATTTATATTAACCAGTTTTACTGCAGTCGCCATCCCTTTTATCTAGTTAGATGATGCTGTTAGTGCTAGAAAGATTGGCAACCGTTACAGGTTGGACTAAGAACACAACTAAAGAACTATAACTTGCAAAGACTGAAGAAAAATGTGATTACCCCTCCTGGCTTTTCCTGAAACAAAATAAAATTAGAAAGTTAAAAATTAAATGGTGTATCACAAGACATGTCATGTGACAAGCATTTACATATTACATATTAATTCTACGAAATTTGGGAGCAGAAAATTAATAACGCTGGCTGCATATTTATTTTAAAAAGAAATTAATGTTTTCATCTTGAGATGGTTTCATGTTACCACACTTCCCTCACAGTTACTTGGACACTACACTTCCCTCACAGTTACTTGGACACTACACTTCCCTCACAGTTACTTGGACACTACACTTTCCTCACAGTTACTTGGACACTACACTTCCCTCACAGTTACTTGGACACTACACTTTCCTCACAGTTACTTGGACACTACACTTTCCTCACAGTTACTTGGACACTACACTTTCCTCACAGTTACTTGGACACCACACTTTCCTCACAGTTACTTGGACACTACACTTTCCTCACAGTTACTTGGACACCACACTTTCCTCACAGTTACTTGGACACCACACTTTCCTCACAGTTACTTGGACACCACACTTCCCTCACAGTTACTTGGACACTACACTTCCCTCACAGTTACTTGGACACTACACTTTCCTCACAGTTACTTGGACACTACACTTTCCTCACAGTTACTTGGACACCACACTTCCCTCACAGTTACTTGGACACTACACTTCCCTCACAGTTACTTGGACACTACACTTTCCTCACAGTTACTTGGACATTACACTTTCCTCACAGTTCCTCAGAGAACTCTTTTTTCTTCAAAACCATGAAATTATGAAATGAAACTAAGTCATGAAACTTTTCCATGAAACTAAGCCATGAAATTATGTCATGAAACTATGTCATGAAACTGTCATGAACTAAGCCATGAAACTAAGCCATTAAGTCATGAAACTATGTCATGAAGCTTGTATACTCTTAACTCTTCAAGGTAACCCTTAAAAACTTGTTTCATTATAAAAAATAACAAAAGAAAATAACAGAAGAAAATAACAAAAGGTACCTGTTATGATTGTAAGAAGAAACAAATATCACAACATATAAAATGTGCTTAGGCACCTTCTTTTTGTGTCTCTGTGAGTTGAGATGAAATCTATGAAACTGACCTCAGATGAGATAAAATATATGAAACTGACCTCAGATGAGATAAAATATATGAAACTGACCTCAGATGAGATTAAATCTGTGAAACTGACCTCTGATGAGATGAAATCTATGAAACTGACCTCAGATGAGATAAAATATATGAAACTGACCTCAGATGAGATGAAATCTGTGAAACTGACCTCAGATGAGATGAAATCTATGAAACTGACCTCAGATGAGATAAAATATATGAAACTGACCTCAGATGAGATTAAATCTGTGAAACTGACCTCTGATGAGATGAAATCTATGAAACTGACCTCAGATGAGATGAAATCTGTGAAACTGACCTCAGATGAGATAAAATATATGAAACTGACCTCAGATGAGATGAAATCTGTGAAACTGACCTCAGATGAGATGAAATCTATGAAACTGACCTCAGATGAGATAAAATATATGAAACTGACCTCAGATGAGATTAAATCTGTGAAACTGACCTCTGATGAGATGAAATCTATGAAACTGACCTCAGATGAGATGAAATCTGTGAAACTGACCTCAGATGAGATGAAATCTGTGAAACTGACCTCTGATGAGATGAAATCTATGAAACTGACCTCAGATGAGATAAAATATATGAAACTGACTTCAGATGAGATAAAACCTGTGAAATGAGCTCAGATGAGATAAAACTTGTGAAATTACATCGGATGAGATGAAATCTGTGAAACTGACATCTGTCCTACATGAACTAGTTGTCACTTTCTGAAGAAAAACATATTTTTTTAATCTGTGAAAGGTAATCAGTCAGTATTACCAGGCAATAGTTTGGCCATGAATGACTGATAGCTTGGCCATGAATGATTGATGTTTGGCCATGAATGATAGATAGTTTGGCCATGAATGATTGATACTTTGGCCATGAATGATAGATAGTTTGGCTATGAATGATAGATAGTTTGGCTATGAATGATAGATAGTTTGGCCATGAATGTTAGATAGTTTGATCATGAATGATGGATAGTTTGGCCATGAATGATAGACAATTTGGCTATGAATGATTGATAGTTTGGCCATGAATGATGGATAGTCTGGCCATGAATGTTAGACAGTTTTGCCATGAATATTAGTTGTTTGAAGTTTAAATGACTGAAACTTTGAAGCTTTAAATATTCAATTAAATGTTTGTTGCTGACAGATAATAGTTCTGACATTGTAGATCTGACAATGTATTTCTGACATTGTAGTTCTGACATTGTAATTGTGGCATTGTGGTTCTGAGTCTTGTGAGAAACAATAAACTGGGTATTGCTGAACTGCTACTTTGACAAACTTGTCGTTCTCACACTTTATAATCAACAGCATTCTGCTCCACACATTGTTAATAAATATATCAGTTTCTGACATGAAGATTTCACAAAAATCTCTAATTAATGTCTGTTATTTGGTTTACACTTAATGTGAAGCTCACATGTTTGCTGTGATTGACAGCAGATGTGGTTTATTTATCTGTATACTACAAATAATCTTTTGAGAGAAACAGGACCAAAATGAATCAGCAAAGAGATACGAGACAGAAAAAATTGATATGACTAAATATATCATGTTACCTCTGAGGATTCGCTCTTCTTCGAGATCTTGAAGTTACGGCCCTTAGGTTTGAGTCGTTCCTCGGCCTCTCTCTTCTTACGTTCTCGCTCATCTTTTATCCTTACCTCCTCCTCTTGTTTCTTCCTTCTCCTCTCCTCCTGGTTGTTTAAATAGACAGTGACAATCTCATACAATCATGCTAGAAATTTGTTGTTTAAATAGAAATAGACAGTAATTATTTCATATAAACATGCTAGAAAATGTGTTGTTTAAACAGAGAGTGATTGTTTATATGAAGAAAGGTGGCAGGCATATGTGAAAAACCTTGCAGGTCCCACATAATTATAGTCATACAACTACACATGAAGCACTGCAGTAAAGCTGTGATACCAAAATGTATAAACCAGGAAGAAAGTAGACACAGCTTTATTATTATTTGTTAATATATAATAATATTTATTAATGTTTGTTATCGTTAAATAATAAAGTTGGTCCTACTTTCTTTCTAGTTTATACATTTTGTAGAAGTCCCATGTGCCTTTGGCACTAAAGGTTTGGAGAGAGAGAGAGAGAGAGAGAACGAGAGAGAGAGAGAGACTGTTTCATATAAACATGCTAGAAAATGTGTTGTTTAAAAAAAGATCTAACATTTTCATATAATCCACCAGACAGAGGAAATAATACTTATTGTCATTATTATTACTATTTGTCAAGTGTGAAAAGCAAGCAGACTTTATAAATATATATAAATTTTTCATAGATCTGTGTGAATTATAATTAAAATTGCTGAATTCATTATGACCCAAAAAAAGGCAGGTCTGTGGTAAAACTACAGTGTGTAATGCAATACCAAAGCCTTGATTTTTCAGACAAACCTCCAGAACATATGCAACTTTATAAATGTCCTCTAAAAATGATGTGTTAGCCATCAAAGTGACAATCATTGTTCATGATTTCCTTCACATCATAATGTGTTACTGGAACAATATAAGTTGAATTCATGCACATTTCAGTAATAATGAATATTAAAAAGTCATTAAACACACAATATCAGAGTGCTGTGGTGATAAATGAAACCCATTTTTTTTTAAAGCCACCTCATTTAAATTACACTGGGGCAATAAGCTAAGGAAGCTAGCAACTTTGTCACTTTTTTACCTCTGATACCTAGTATACTGATGTCACAAACTACATGCCTTAATTCTTTAGTATTCCCTTTTTCTCATTTCTCAGCCAATTTCCTGCTTCCACTTTGTGTTTACCTACGTCTATCTGCTTGCATTTTGTGCCATTCTTTCTTTCAAGGAGGATACCAAAAAAGGCTGTCTTTAATTTTTCATCTATTTTTCTTGTTTTTAGTGTTGTTTTTGTATGTGATCCTTGAAGAAGGCTTCAGCTGAAATATTGGACTGTTTTATGTTATTTAATTTATATGTACTCATCTTGGTTTCTGTCACTCTTATTCTTGCTCACTTTTTCTATCTTTTTTTGTAAAACTGAATAATCTATCTACCTTAATTCTTAGGTACTCATTTTTACTGGCCATTACTGTTTGCAGCAGGAACTAATATGTTAACAAATTATACAGAGACTTTTTTTCTGCTTTTGTAAAACAGTATATTTGTATATTCAGTATTTATTGTTTGTTACAAATTACCAGCAGTAATTTTCTATGAAATACTCACTTCCTCAGCTTTCCTCTTGACTTCTTCTTGGGCCCTCAGTTCTGTCAGCCTCTTTTCCTCCTCGACACGTTCCTTCTGCCGCTGGATCTGTTTATTAGAAATGTGTGACTGTTTACAGCCTGTACTAGAAACATGTAACTGTAGCCTTCACCAGAAACATGCAACTGTTTATAGTCTTCATCAAAATATGTAAATCTCTATAGCCTTCAACAGAAAAATGTAACTGTTTACAGTCATTACTATAAACATGTAACTGTTTATAGCCTTCAACAGAAACTTGTAACTGTTTATAGCCTTCAACAGAAACAAGTAACTGTTTATAACCTTCAACAGAAACAAGTAACTGTTTATAGCCTTCAACAGAAACAAGTAACTGTTTATAGCCTTCAACAGAAATATATAACTGTTTATAGCCTTCAACAGAAACATATAACTGTTTATAGCCTTCAACAGAAACATGTAACTGTTTATAGCCTTCAACAGAAACATGTAATTGATTACAGTCTTGCCTAGACAGACAAGGAGGAACTAACAAATGTAAGACTGTCCTAGAACTTCATCTCATGAGCTGCATCTTAATTTGCAGTGCTCATTTATTGTGTGAGCTGAACCACCACCACCACCACCACTACCACCACCACCACACGTGTGTGTGTGTTTGCTTGATCATGCATGTGTTTTTGTGTGCATGTTAGATTATGCATGTATGTGTGCTTGATACTGCATGTGTGTCTGTATATGTACATGCGTATGTGTTTACTTGATTGTGCATATCTGTGTATGTGTGTTTGCATGTGCATGCACTTATACACGTGTATGTTTGTGCTTGATAATGCATGCCTGTGTGTATGTGTTTGCTTGATTGTACATGTCTGTGTGTGTGTGTGCTTTGTCTCTCTTACTCTTTTCTCCTTCAGGCTACGAATCTCTTCCTCTTCTTTCTCTCTCTCCAGCTTCCTCATTTCCTCATACTCCGCTAGCTCCGCTGCCTGCTTCTCCAGCCGAGCTCGCTTCGCATCCTGAGGAAAAAAAGTTATCAAACATAAACAGCAAACATCAAATGTGACTTCTGTTACAAAACAAATGAACATCTCTCACTGATAAACTTCAACATGTGTCATCAAATATAAACTTCAACATTTGCCATGAGCATAAACTTGAGCATCTGTCATCAAACACATGAACATATGTGAGTAAGGTTTCCATAATATTATGTAACAAATTTAGCTAAACAATTTTTACAGGTGATATTCACATTTGACCATTCATATCCCAGTAAACTACCTGTTATGATTGTTGTTACAGCTGCCTGATATGATTGTTGTTACAGCTGCCTGATATGGCTGTTGTTACAGCTGCCTGATATGATTGTTGTTACAGCTGCCTGATATGATTGTTGTTACAGCTGCTTGATATGACTGTTGTTACAGCTGCCTGATATGACTGTTGTTACAGCTGCCTGATATGATTGTTGTTACAGCTGCTTGATATGACTGTTGTTACAGCTGCTTGATATGACTGTTGTTACAGCTGCTTGATATGACTGTTGTTACAGCTGCCTGATATGATTGTTGTTACAGCTGCCTGATATGACTGTTGTTACAGCTGCCTGATATGACTGTTGTTACAGCTGCCTGATATGATTGTTGTTACAGCTGCCTGATATGATTGTTGTTACAGCTGCTTGATATGACTGTTGTTACAGCTGCCTGATATGACTGTTGTTACAGCTGCCTGATATGATTGTTGTTACAGCTGCTTGATATGACTGTTGTTACAGCTGCTTGATATGACTGTTGTTACAGCTGCTTGATATGACTGTTGTTACAGCTGCTGATATGATTGTTGTTACAGCTGCCTGATATGACTGTTGTTACAGCTGCCTGATATGACTGTTGTTACAGCTGCCTGATATGATTGTTGTTACAGCTGCCTGATATGATTGTTGTTACAGCTGCCTGATATGACTGTTGTTACAGCTGCCTGATATGATTGTTGTTACAGCTGCCTGATATGATTGTTGGTGTGGATCTACCTGACAGTGCTACCCACGGACTCAGTGCTATACCTTCATTTAATTCAATGCCTGGACCAAAAATGTTTCATATCTAGGTCAAACACATGAAACAAGTGTTCTTTTATAATCAGGGTGTCAGACTGTCACAATAGCCTGATTACTGCCAGTATCACTTGGAAGAAGGTTTGGTTCTATGTCATCTCTTTGACACATTTATCCTGACTTGGATTGTGCTTGTTTCAGGAGTTAAACATGGGTCTACAGAAGATTGCTGTCAGTGCAGTTCAGATTGTACAAAAGATTGCTATCAGTGTGGTTTAGACTGTACAGAAGATTGCTATCAGTGTGGTTTAGATTGTAAAGAAGATTTCTATCAGTGTGGTTCAGATTGTACAGAAGATTGCTATCAGTGTGGTTTAGATTGTACAGAAGATTGCTATCAGTGTGGTTCAGATAGTACAGAAGATTGCTATCAGTGTGGTTTAGATTGTAAAGAAGATTTCTATCAGTGTGGTTCAGATTGTACAGAAGATTGCTGTCAGTGTGGTTTAGATTGTACAGAAGATTTCTGTCAGTGTGGTTTAGATTGTACAGAAGATTTCTGTCAGTGTGGTTTAGATTGTACAGAAGATTGTTGTCAGTGTGGTTTAGATTGTACAGAAGATTGCTGTCAGTGTGGTTTAGATTGTACAGAAGATTTCTGTCAGTGTGGTTTAAACTGTTCTTCTCACTCTAGCAGACTGAGGAAAGACAGAGTAGACTGGGGAAAGACAGAGCAGACTGGGGAAAGACAGAGCAGACTGGGGAAAGACAGAGCAGACTGGGGAAAGACAGAGCAGACTGGGGAAAGACAGAGCAGACTGGGGAAAGACAGAGCAGGCTGGGGAAAGACAGAGCAGACTGGGGAAAGACAGAGCAGACTGGGGAAAGACAGAGCAGACTGGGGAAAGACTGATGGAATGATCTAGTTTCAGCTGCTTACCTCCATAGCTTTCTTGGCCTCATTGCTGTCCAAGCTAAACACACACACACAGAAAAATACTTGTGAGTTATAAACCAAAACACAACATTTGTTTAGAATATCTATTGTCTGCTCAACCATATCTGTTGTCTGGTCAACCATATCTGTTGTCTGGTCAACCATATTTGTTGCCTGGTCAACTATATCTGTTGTCTGGTCAACCGTATTTGCTGCCTGGTCAATCATATCTGTTGTCTAGTCAACTATATCTGTTGTCTGGTCAACTATATCTGTTGTCTGGTCAACTATATCTGTTGTCTGGTCAAGGAACACTGGCAACTATCTAACAAATGAAACTATAACTTATTTAGTGAGTGATATTTGTTAGAATTGTCTGCTGCTTTATCTTAGAAGATTGTCTTATCTGGTTGTGGCTTCAGTTTATATTCTTCATTATTTATACAATATGGGGTCTTTCTACACACATACACACTCGAGCACTAGTCTATGTGCACATACTCGAGCACTAGTCTATGTGTACATACTAATCTATGTGCACAGACTCGAGCACTAGTCTGTGTACACACTAGTCTAAGTGCACATACTCGAGCACTAGTCTATGTGTACACACTAGTCTACGTGCATACACTCGAGCACTAGTCTGTGTACTCACTAGTCTATGTGCACATACTCGAGCATTAGTCTATGTATACACACTAGTCTATGTGCACAGACTCGAGCACTAGTCTGTGTGCACACATGCGAGCACTAGTCTATGTGCACACACTCGAGCACTACTTATCTATGTGCATACACAATGAACAAACAGAGGAACGAAAGCGAAGAAACGGAGAATAACAAACGAAATTGAAAAAAAAGGAAAGTTCCAAATGTTCTTTTCATTATCTGCTCTTTCATCTTCTCATTTTTTTAAACTGAGCCACAAGTTTTACCGCCGTCATCATATTCATCTTTCACATTCAAGACATCTTCATGGCAGAACTTATAGCAGTAACTTTATGACAGAACTTATAGCAGTAACTTTATGACAGAACTTATAGCAGTAACTTTATGACAGAACTTATAGCAGTAACTTCATGACAGAAATTACAGCAGTAAATTTATGACAGAACTTATAACAGTAACTTCATGACAGAACATATAGCAGTAAATTCATGATAGAACTTATAGCAGTAACTTTATGACAGAACTTATAGCAGTAACTTTATGACAGAACTTATAGCAGTAACTTCATGACAGAACTTATAGCAGTAACTTCATGACAGAACATATAGCAGTAACTTCATGATAGAACTTACAGCAGTAACTTGGATTCTCTTGTTACATCTGCTGTCGCCACATAAATAAAATTTGTGACGTGCAAGAGAAATTTATAGGGAACATAAAATATCACAAATAAACATGTTTTCTTATGTAAAAAAAATACATTGCAATGAGGTCACAAATTCAACAAGAGAGAATTTAGAAAAAAAATATTTGCACAGGAAATACATTAGAAACATGCAAATAAATCGTATGCTATTTTGTTATTATTTATTTTCAAGGAAACTTTTTTTTTGCGTTTAATCGTGAATAATTTGTGCCTGTCTTCAGATCTTTGACAGAGTCAAGTAATAGAATACTTGTGTCTATCCTGAGATGTTTCAAACATTATTTACAGAGTGTCCATAATGCTCCGTACGTGGCAAACTTCTGGTCTGCTAAATGTAGAAAGGGGAATGCTAAGACTGAAGACAGAAGCAGATCACGTGATCATATCTGACCTGGGATCACGCGACAAGTTCTCAGATAAATCTGCTCCCAACATCTCACTAGATTATTTCTTAATCTTCTCTTAATCTTAACATTCACATAATCGTATTGAATGGCTACATTTCCGCTTTTTTTCTCCTTGATTGTGTGTCCTGAATAAGAACTAATCAGGCTTTTAAAAAAGCAAGAATTTAGTCTTTATTCAGGTACAATAAAAAGCGAAAATTTAAGGACTAAATTTTCGCTTTTTTGTGGCCTGAATAAGGATTAAATTTTCGCTTTTTTGTGGCCTGAATAAGGATTAAATTTTCGCTTTTTTTGGGTCTGGATTAGGACTATATTTCCGCTTCCCCCCCCCCCCCCCCCCGATTCTTTGTCCTGAATAAGAACTAAATTTCAGCTTTTCGTTTTGTCCTGTATAAGGACATATGAAATTCAAAAGTTATAAGCACAAAAACCAAGTTAAGACTATTCAATTCAAATGTATATCCACCCTCATTTATGCATGCGAAAGCTGGAAAACAACCAAGGAAACAGACAATAAATTAGACTTTTGAAAACAAATGCCTAAGGAAAATACTCGGCATCAAGTGAAACGAATTCAAGAACAATGCAGAGATAAGACAGATGACTGAACAACAACCAAGTCTCATGGGTGATCAGGAAAAGGAGATGGACATATGTTGGCCACGTGATGAGAAGAAACAAAAAGAGAATCCCAAAACAAGCTATCAAGTGGAACACAACAGGCCGAAGAAAAAGAAGCAGACAGCGTGAAACTCTAAAGAGGACATTGTTAAGAGAGGCCAAATTAACAGGCATAAAATCCTTTGATGAGGTTGAAAGACTCGCCGAAGACGGGAAAAATTGGCGAACTACTTTGCGAGCCCTATGTGACGTTTAACGGCACGGGAAGGATATAAGATAAGAAGATAAGGACTAAATTTCCGCTGTATTTTTTCCTGTATAATGACTAAATTTCCACTTTATTTTGTCCTATATAAGGACTAAAATTCCGCTTTTTTTGTCTGTCATCATCATCATCATCAGGTGCCGTGCCAACTGGCGTTGGCTATTATGCTTCTCCAGAGTACCCGATCCTTCATGCAGGCCATCAGTTCAGTTGGGGATCTCCTCTCACACCATCCCGTCAGACTGTCCAGTATCATTTTTTGTCCGTATAAGGACTAAATTTCTACTGTATTTTGTCCTCTATAAGGACTAAATTTCCACTGTAATTTGTCCTGTATAAGGACTAAATTTCCGCTACATTTTGTCCTGTATAAGGACTAAATGTTCGCTTTCTTTTGGTCCTGAAGAAGGACTAAATTTCCACTTTGTTGTGTTGACTGACAGCTAGTCAATTGATAGCCTTATTTCTTATGTTCCATGATGGCTAAATACTTGGGAACTACGACACCTAACCAGAGTACAAAACATACATGAAATATCACAACACATTTATGCGTAAATTAAAAAAAATACAAGTAACCATTCTAGCAGTGAGCGAACAATGTTAGCAGTCACAATTTGAGCACATAGCGAACATTTAACTTTGTTAAACAACACTCTATTTCAGTAACAGAAAGTGTGCTACATGTCACACACAACTGGTAATTTCATTAGTTGGTTAACTTGACAAGCTAAAATAAAATCATCAGTCAAAATACAACCAGAACTAAGTGCAGAGAGTACAGTTCAGTTTTATAAAACGATGAGCAAATAGTGAAAGCAGTTACAGCACACACACACACACAAAACTATGACAGTTACAGATATCAGAAAGAATTCGGTCAACTACAGATGCACAGCAAGAATGACATTAAGATCAGAGACGATATAACAGAGAGCAAGTTTGTGACCTACAAGTTAAACAAGATTGATGAAATATATAGTGTAAGCTTTACTGTAAATAATAATACATTTACAGTGTAAGTGTAACTTACAGTGTAGGCGTAAAAAAGAGAAGGTAAAGGCTGTCCTACCATGCCTTGAGAGAACCTGTTAGCGCTCAACGTTTACATAGTGAGTGAGCACTCTACAAGACGGATGGGCAGCCAGTGAGCACTTTACAAGATGGATGGGCAGCCAGTGGGCACTTTACAAGATGGGTGGGCAGCAAGTGGACACTCTACAAGACGGGTGGGCAGCAAGTGGGGACTCTACAAGACGATGTGGCCAGCCAGTGAGAACTCTACAAGACGATGTGGACAGCCAGTGGGCACTCTACAAGATGATGTGGTCAGCCAAAGGCCACTCTAACAAGACGATGTGGCCACCATATTGCATGGCCGCATTCACCTGCCAAGCGCCAACAAGAATCAGGTACACATTTCTACAGCCAGGCAATTGAGGTCGGACTTGAAACCTTCGCCACGAGAGACCAGTGTTCTAACCACTTCACCACTCAAGTGCACAGTGTAAATGTAAGGAGAGAGAGACTTGGCAGAATGTCAACAGTACAGAGAGAATAGAAAAAAAAACTTGGTAGAAGGTCAACACTACAGAGAGAATAGAAAAAAACTTGGCAGAATGTCAACACTACAGAGAGAATAGAAAAAAAAACTTGGTAGAAGGTCAACAGTACAGAGAGAATAGAAAAAAAAACTTGGTAGAATTTCAACAGTACAGAGAGAATAGAAAAAAAAATAGCCAACACTACAGAGAGAATAGAAAAAAAAACTTGGCAGAATGTCAGCAGTACAGAGAGAATAGAAAAACAGAATAAGAGAAAGATGGTAACTAAAATAAGAAAAACAAGGCAAATAGAATAATAAGAGAATGATAGAAATTAGAATAAGAGAAAGCAGCAACTAAAATAAGAGAAAGATGGAAACACAAATAAGAGAATAATATCAACTAAAATAAGAGAAAGATACCAACTAAAATAAGAGAAAGATGACAACTAGAATAAGAGATAGATGGCAACTAGAATAATAGATAGATGGCAACTAAAATAAGAGAAAGATGGCAACTAGAATAAGGAATGAAATAAAATATTTTGATAGTGGGGAAAAAAGAAAGCAGAAACAAACTAAAACCGGAAACGCACCAAAAATAAAATCTTCCAAAAAGCTCAAGGACAGGGTAAAATGTGAAACTCATGTGTAGATAAAAAAACAAAAGATGAAAGCAGGAATCATTATCAAAAGTCAAATCATAGAACTGCAGGCACATCAGACGGGGAGGAGCTAGCGGTGGACGGGAGGTCACATGACACAGTCACGTGCTCCCCGCCCACGCGCATTCCGGGTTAAAGTGAACGGCTAAGTCTAAAGCAAACAGCCACAAACTGGAACAACTTCTGCAACTTACGGGAACTCAAAATGGTCGTGACTTTTCTCCTCGTGATGCTCTCTGTATTATAAGATAAAGCCATGGGTCAGATCTCTTCAACATCTTGTACGAAAAATCATTGTATGATATCTTTCTTTAACATCTTGTACGAAAAATCATTGTATGATATCTTTGTTTAACATCTTGTACGAAAAATCATTTCATGATATCTCTCTTTAACATTTTACACGAAAAATCATTGTATGATATCTCTCTTTAACATTTTGTATGTAAAATCATTGTATGATATCTCTGTTTAACATCTTGTATGAAAAATCACTATGTGATATCTGTCTTTAACATCTTGTATGAAAAATCACTGTGTGATATCTCTCTTTAACATATTGTCTTGTATGAAAAATCACTATGTGATATCTATCTTTAAAATCTTGTACGAAAAATAATTGGGTGATATATCTCTTCAACATATTGTATGAAAAATTATTGTGTGATATCTCTCTCTAAAATCTTGTATCAAAAGTCATTGTGTGATTTCTCTCTACAATCTTGCATGAAAAATTATGTGATACCTCTCTATAAAAAATCACGAAAGTCATTAGACTTAATATAATCAAATTTTTGTGCAAAAAAAAAAGGGTTTGCATAATTTTACACAAAACTGAGATTCCCCACTTCCCCGAATTTATGCAACATTCATTAAAATGGCAAAATAGCTTTAGTGTTCTGATGTGGAGTGTAATATAGTGGAGTGACAGACTAATGTAATATAGTGGAACAATAGACTAATGTAACATAGTGGAGCAATAGACTAATGTAATATAGTGTAGTGATAGACTAATGTAAAATAGTGGAGTGATAGACTAACGCAATGTGGTGGAGCATTAGACCAATGTAAAATAGTGGAGCAATAGACTAATTTAAAATAGTGGAGCAATAGACTAATGTAAAATAGTGGAACAATAGACTAATGTAACATAGTGGAGCAATAGCTAATGTAAAATAGTGGAGTGATAGTCTAATGTAATATAGTGGAATAATAGACTAACGTAATATAGTGGAGTTATAGATTAACGTAATATAGTGGAGTGATAGACTAATGTAATATAGTGGAATGAAAGACGCAATGTGTTGTAGCAATAGACTAATGTAAAATAGTGGAGCAATAGACTAATGTAATATAGTGGAGCAATAGACTAATGTAATATAGTGGAACAATAGACTAATGTAATATAGTTGATTAATATGTTAATGTAATATAGTTTATTAATATACTAATGTAATATAGTGGTCTCAGCCTGAATAAAAAGAAGACTGAAGTTATGGTCATCTCAAAGAAAAGAATATCACCAAAATGTAGCATTACCATCGATGGCACAGAACTGAAACAAGTTGATAGATTCAAGTACTTAGGAACAATTATAACAGCTGATGGGAAATGTCACAACGAAATAAAAAGCAGACGTGCTCAGGCCAAGTCAGCATTCCAGAAAATGAGACACATCTTGTGCAACAGAATCATATCAATGGAAACAAAATTCCGAGTACTTAAATGTTACATCGAGCCAATTTTGTTTTATGGGTGTGAAGCATGGTCTGTGAATAAGAGAGTACAACGAGAAATAAAGGGATGTTGAAGGTACCATGGACAGCTAAGAAAACCAACGAAGAAGTCTTAAGAGAGGCTGAAGTTAAAAGGCAAATTACAGCAAAGATCAGAGGCAGACAAGCGAGATTTATAGGGCATTTTCTGAGAAGATGAAAATTGGAACACATTGTGGCAGCTGGAAAAACTGAAGGAAGAAGAGAC
Source organism: Achatina immaculata (assembly GCA_009760885.1). Lineage (NCBI taxonomy): Eukaryota > Metazoa > Mollusca > Gastropoda > Stylommatophora > Achatinidae > Lissachatina > Lissachatina immaculata. The sequence goes on from CM019708.1 coordinate 32,456,264, forward strand.
AGAGGAAGACAGAGAGAGAAGTTACTGGATGAGCTGTCAGTGTGACTAGGAAGAAAGTCACCGGCGGATCTCATAATCAAGTCTAAAGACAGGGAATTGTGGAGAGAAATGATCGCCTACGCCACGCGGCACGGCACTTGATTGATTGAATATAGTGGAGTAATTCATCAAATGAAAATTCATCATCTTATTCTTGTGACACTTTGAAAGCTTAATATATCTTCTGTGTAACATTTTGACAGCTTAATATATCTGTGTAATATTTTGAAAACTTAATGTATCTGTGTAACACTTTGAAAACTTAATATATCTGTGTAACATTTTGAAAGCTTAATGTATCTGTGTAACACTTTAAAAGCTTAATATATCTGTGTAACACTTTGAAAACTTAATGTATCTGTGTAATACTTTGAAAACTTAATATATCTGTGTAATATTTTGAAAGCTTAATGTATCTGTGTAACACTTTGAAAACTTAATATATCTGTGTAACATTTTGAAAACTTAATGTATCTGTGTAACACTTTGAAAACTTAATATATCTGTGTAACATTTTGAAAGCCTAATGATTCTGTGTAACACTTTAAAAGCTTAATATATCTGTGTAACACTCTGAAAACTTCACATATCTGTGTAACATTTTGAAAGCTTAATATATCTGTGTAACATTTTGAAAGCTTAATATATCTGTGTAACATTTTGAAAGCTTAATATATCTGTGTAACATTTTGAAAGCTTAATTTATCTGTGTAACACTTTGAAAGTTTAATGAATCTGTGTAACACTTTGAAAATTTAATGTATCTGTGCAAGCAACATTTAGACTAGTCTTCATCTGTAGACAAAATAATTTGATATCTACCTGTATGGCGAGTGGCACCAGAATAAAATTGTACACGTAAAAATATGAGTCAGATTTATAAAAAAAAAATTCAATGTGGCAAGTTTACAACTCTTTAGCTGAAGCTACAGGCAAGACGAGATAGGTCAAGTTCTGAGATGTCAAAACTTGATGCAGAACATCAAGACTTGTTACAGAACATCAAGACTTGACCTGGAAGCCAGAACATGTAATTTTGTAACGATAAGAGTAGCCTCTCATATACACTGCACTCCGCACACGCTAATAGCAAGGGAGCAAACTAGATATAGACAACATGCATGCTTTTTTGGTTCCTTTAACTTAATACAAAACCGGTTAGTTGGCTATTTTCTTTTACCTTCAACAAAACGAGCTTTTTATGAGGGACTAAACATTTGAGTGTTTACAATGGACAAGATCATGGAATCCAGAAATTCTGACAGCAGATCACTCTTCAAGCAGGTACCAGATAACTCTTCAAGCAGGTACCAGATAACTCTTCAAGCAGGTACCAGATAACTCTTCAAGCAGGTACCAGATAACACTTCAAGCAGGTACCAGATATATCCTCTCGTATATCAACGCCTAACACTACCTCACCACCCCACCACCTCACACCCCACTTCCTCACACCCACCACCTCACACCCCACCACCTCACCACATCACAACCCACTTCCTCACACCCCACCACCTCACATCCCACCACCTCACCACCTCACACCCCACCACCTCACCACCCCACACCCCACCACCTCACACCCCACCACCTCACACCCCACCACCTCACACCTCACCACCTCACACCCCACCACCTCACACCCCACCACCTCACACCCCACCACCTACCACCCCACCACCTCACCACCTCACACCCCACTTCCTCACATCCCACCACCTCACCACCTCATACCCCACCACCTCACACCTCACACCCCACCACCTTACACCCCACCACCCCACACCTCACACCCCACCACCTTACACCCCACCACCTAACCACCTAACCACTCACATCTCACACCCCACCACCTCACCACCCCACCACCTCACCACCTCACACTAAATAAACTACCTACAAGCTGCTAGCAAGTAAACTACCTACAAGCTGCTAGCAAGTAAACTACCTACAAGCTGCTAGCAAGTAAACTATTTACAAGCTGCTAGCAAGTAAACTACCTACAAGCTGCTAGCAAGTAAACTACCTACAAGCTGCTAGCAAGTAAACTACCTACAAGCTGCTAGCAAGTAAACTACCTACAAGCTGCTAGCAAATAAACTACCTACAAGCTGCTAGCAAATAAATTACCTACAAGCTGCTAGCAAATAAACTACCTACAAGCTGCTAGCAAATAAACTACCTACAAGCTGCTAGCAAGTAAACTACCTACAAGCTGCTAGCAAATAAACTACCTACAAGCTGCTAGCAAGTAAATTACCTACAAGCTGCTAGCAAATAAACTACCTACAAGCTGCTAGCAAATAAACTACCTACAAGCTGCTAGCAAGTGAATCGCGTGATCTCTCCATGACTGTCACTACTTGTACACAACGTCCTTGCAATCCCCCTCCCCTCACACACACACACACACACACACACAGATTATGATGACAGTCTTAGTCCAGGCTAGCACTACCCTCCGCTAGTCACAGACACACACACACACACACACACTTAGTGAGGTACAGGTAAAATCCACGTTTTTTTTCAAGACGACGAAAACAACAGGCTGTGACCCGGTGGTACTGCAAACCAGGTCCACCCGTAACGAGATGTGGACCATACCCCCCCCCCCCCCCCCAAACACACAGAGCATTCAATGTGCAGGGCAGGCCTCGGGCATCTCGTTTAGTTTTAAAAAATAACGACACTTTTGTTTTTACCAAAGGGCATGTTGATCAGGGTACCTTAGCCAAAGGGCCGAGAAGTTAAAAAAATCCACGTTTTTCCGCGTTAAGAAATACTGAGGATACGGTATTAAGCCCGTATTTGAAACATGAAAGTGCGCTGTGGCAGCATTTACCTTCCCAGGTTTCTCTGCTACTCATTTTTAAAAGGCTGGATGTACCGCGGGGCCTTTTGGGTGTGCACCAGAAAAAAAAATCCCAATGCAGGTACTTGAACCCTGTGCCACCTGGTTAGTGAACCGAGCAGAGAACTTAGTGAGACACAACACTCGCCGTGGAAATCATTACCAGCCCCTTGTGTGTACCATCTTAGTCTGGTGTCAGTTCAGGCAAAGAAATCCAGCAATCCAAAGCCTTCTCTCTCTCTCTGTCTCTCCTCTCTCTCTGTCTCTCTCTGTCTCTGTCTCTCTCTCCCTCTCTCTCAGATCACGGTACACACATACCCACACATGTCCCAACAACCCAGGACGGCATGAGGAAAAAAAGAGCATGATTTGTGTGACAGATGAGGAACTTGGCAAGTGTTAAGATCAGGAGAGTGAGAGGGCTGTAATAAGGGAGATGAGAGGGCTGTAATAAGGGAGATGAGAGGGCTGTAATAAGGGAGATGAGAGGGCTGTAACAAGGGAGATAAGAGGGCTGTAATAAGGGAGATGAGAGGGCTGTAACAAGGGAGATAAGAGGGCTGTAATAAGGGAGATGAGAGGGTTGTAACAAGGGAGATAAGAGGGCTGTAATAAGGGAGATGAGAGGGCTGTAACAAGGGAGATAAGAGGGCTGTAATAAGGGAGATGAGAGGGCTGTAACAAGGGAGATAAGATGTCTTAATTTAGAACATCCCAACGTTCACTGGCACAAACAACAATCATTTACAAGTTGTACTTTCTGTTGTTCTTAGCTTGGTCAATGATTTACAAGTTGTACTTTCTGTTGTTCTTAGCTTGGTCACTGATTTACAAGTTGTACTTTCTGTTGTTCTTAGTTTGGTCACTAATTTATAAGTTATAATTTCTGTTGTTCTTAGCTTGGTCACTGATTTACAAGTTGTACTTTCTGTTGTTCTTAGTTTGATCACTAATTTATAAGTTATAATTTCTGTTGTTCTTAGCTTGGTCACTGATTTACAAGTTGTACTTTCTGTTGTTCTTAGTTTGGTCACTGATTTACAAGTTGTACTTTCTGTTGTTCTTAGTTTGGTCACTAATTTATAAGTTATAATTTCTGTTGTTCTTAGCTTGGTCACTGATTTAACTGATTTACAAGTTATAATTTCTCTTGTTCTTAGCTTGGTCACTGGTTTACAAGTTATACTTTTTTGTTGTTCTTAGCTTGGTCAATGATTTACAAGTTATACTTTCTGTTGTTCTTAGTTTTGTTACTGATTTACAAATTATAATTTCTGTTGTTCTTAGCTTGGTCACTGATTTAAAAGTTATGCTTTCTTTTGTTCTTAGCTTGGTCACTGATTTACAAGTTATAATTTCTGTTGTTCTTAGCTTGGCCACTGATTTACAAGTTATAATCTCTGTTGTTCTTAGTTTGGTCACTGATTTACAAGTTATACTTTCTGTTGTTCTTAGTTTGGTCACTGATTTACAAGTTATAATCTCTGTTGTTCTTAGCTTGGTCACTGATTTACAATTTATACTTTCTGCTGTTCTTAGCGTGGTCACTGATTTACAAGTGATAATTTCTGCTGTTCTTAGCTTGCTTACTGATTTACAAGTTATACTTTCTGTTGTTCTTAACTTGGTCACTGATTTACAAGTTATAATTTCTGCTGTACTTAGCTTGGTCAGTTGTTAGTTTCTGCTCTTGAGAAACGTTGGAACTTGTAAATATTGTCCACATTATCATCAGCAGATGCTAGGCTCATCAATAATGTTACATGGTATGACATCAAATAATAATGATAATAATAATCATAACAAATATAATAATATTTAAATAATAATAACAAATGTAATGATTGCTAGAAGCTAGAAGTGTAGGTTACAAATGTAAATGGAAAACCACAGAAGTATGTTGAACAAAAGCAAATACAAAAGTTCTAACATGAAAAAATATTTTACAAGAAAATGAAGATTTAACCAAAAATAAAATGTCAACAAAAATGATGAACACTACTTGAATTTCTACAGGATTTGTGGAATTTATCAAAAGAAGTTACTATTTTAAAAACAAAAATGTTGTATATAAATGCTCTAATAAAAAAACTCAAAGAAACATTGTAGATGCCAGATGTTGTACTTGATTATAAGTGTCAACAGTTTTATGTTGTACTTGACTGTAAGTGTCAACAGTTTTATGTTGTACTTGACCATACATTTTAGTGTGTAATAAACATATATGACATACATGTTAATGTGTAAGAAACATGTTGTGTACTTCTAAAATGCTGCTTATATATTTTTACAAGGTCTCCACAGAAACAAGAAGATAATATTGTCACAAAAATTAGTACAGATCTTAAACTTTATCTTACATTAGTACAGATCTTAAACTTTATCTTATATTAGTACAGATCTTAAACTTTATCTTATATTAGTACAGATCTTAAACTTTATCTTACATTAGTACAGATCTTAAACTTTATCTTACATTAGTACAGATCTTAAACTTTATCTTACATTAGTACAGATCTTAATCTTTATCTTACATTAGTACAGATCTTAAACTTTATCTTACATTAGTACAGATCTTAAACTTTATCTAACATTAGTACCAATCTTAAAATTTATCTTACATTAATTTATATCTTAAACTTTATCTTACATTAGTACAGATCTTAAACTTTATCTTACATTAATTTATATCTTAAACTTTATCTTACATTAGTAAGATCTTAAACTTTATCTTATATTAGTACAGATCTTAAGCTTTATCTTACATATTAAGATAAGTGATGATGGACATAGAGACATAGAAAATCAGTGATAAAAGTTTGAGATAAAAAGTAAAATAAATGATTCATGAATTATTATGATCTTTCTTTTATGTTTGTTTTTACTAACAGGTTAAAAAAAAACAAGTAAAAATCCATATTTCCCTGCCATGAAGACATGTTTTCTATTAAAATAATGGAAAATCAAAATAATAATCATAATAACAATAATAATAATAATGCTGTGTTGATCAATATAATAACAGTGCTCTGATGACACAATATACTTCACAATTTGCATATCTTGGCAGCTACATAGACTAGGATTGTGACACCAGAAAGAAGTTAGAATTGCAAAAGCAGCAATGACCTTCAAGAATCTTGAGAACGTATGTCATTCAGAAGTTATAAGCACAAAAACCAAGTTAAGACTGTTCAATTCAAATATAACATCCACCCTCATTTATGCATGTGAAAACTGGAAAACAACTAAAGAAATAGACAACAAATTAGACTCTTTTAAAAACAAATGCCTAAGGAAAATACTCGGTATAAAGTGATCTTTTTTTGTTTAATAAATAGGAAACAATGAAGATTTCGTACGGTAAAGTAAGGAATACAGTTGTGTAGGATTATACCTCGAAAAAAATTGTAGACAAAGCACTTTAGTGAGACGTGAGAGAAAGAAAAATCACAAGAGAATTACCTGGGATTCGAACCACGGACTCCGGTAGGACGAGAAACCGTCTAGCCACGAGAGAACAGCGTACTAAAGAACTGCGCTAACTCGCACCTCAAGAAAAAGGTGTTTCGAAGCGAAGTTATTAGTAACTGTTCAGCCAACGTGAGGATCGTGACGCTCAGAAAGAAAAGATGTCATGACACAGAAATTCCGTAGCTTAGATTCAGGCTCTCTAGCAAGTACAGCTTTAGGCAAATATACACACGGTCTCCTGCCATGTCTGGTGCATACTTAAACAACAACAACAACAACAACAACAACAAACGAGCGAATACTTTTTTACATGAAGTTAGTTTCAGGTATAGTTTCAGAACACATTTTTTTTTATAAATAGGAAATAACGAGGCTTTCGTACGGTAAAGTGAGAGAACACAGTTTTGTAGGATTAGACCTCGAAAAAATCGTAGACAAAGCACTTTAGTGAGACGTGAGAGAAAGAAAAATCACAAGAGAATTACTTGGGATTCGAACCACGGACTCCAGTAGGACTAGCAGCCTATTTGGTTAATCATACAAAACTGTGTTATCTTACTTTACCGAACGAAAGTCTCGTTGTTTCCTATTTATAAAAAAAAAATGTTCATGAAACTAACTTCATGTAAAAGGTATTCGTTCGTTTGTTGCTGTTATCCAGGTATGCACCAGATATGCCAGGAGACCGTGTGTATGTTTAGCTAAAGTTGGTACCTGCTTGAGAGACTGAATCTAAGCTACAGAATTTCTGTGTCATGACCTCGTTTTTTTCGGGTGTCACGTGATGAGAAAAAAAAACTAGTCAGATAACCCCATAACAAGTTATCATATGGAATGTATATGCCAAAGAAAAGGAGGTCGACCACATGAAACTCTATAGTGAACATTGTTAAGAGAGGCCAAATTAGCAGGCATAAAATCCCTTGATGAGATGGAAAAACTCGCCGAAAACAGGAAAACTTGGCGAACTAGCTTACGAGCTCTATGTGACATTTACCGGCACGGAAAAGGATGGAAGATGTAAGATGACACAATAACTTTGTTTGTAAGGACATTGCCTGGACATATACGTGAGGAATATTGTCTGGGGTACAACACCAGAAACATTGGGAAATAATGGAGAAAATGGGATTTCCAACACATTTGATACAATTAACATCACTGATGTATCTAGACCAACAAGCAGCAGTAAGAATAAATGGTGAAACAACAACTTGGTTTGACATAAAACAAGGGGTCCGTCAGGGGTGTATATTGTCGCCTTACTTATTTAACTTGTATACTGAAAATATAATGAAGAATGCCAGAGAAGATATAGACAAAGAATATTACGATGCCATAACAATTGGAGGTTATGAAATACTAGAGATTAGATATGCTGATGACACAGTATTGCTGTCCACAACACAAAAAGGAATGGAAAAACTAATTATGTCAGTCCGTAAGAACAGCGAAGAGCAAAACTTCTATCTTAATGCGAAGAAAACTAAATTGATGACAAATGACAAAACAAACAAGGCAGCTGATATATGTATCAAAAAGGAAAACCTGAAGGAGTGGAGAGTTTTGAATATCTTGGATCACTACTAACTAATAATGGAGATACATTGAGGGTAATTAAAAGGAGGACAACTGTTGCTCTTTAGAAAGTAAAACAACTAAAGAATCTGTGGAGAGGAACAGACAGAACTACAAAAATTAAGATTTTTAAGGGCATGCATTTTTCCCATAGCAACATATGCCTGTGAGACATGGACACTTAACAAAGCAGCTGAGAAATACATAAATGTCTTTGAATGTAAATGCTACAGAAGAGTTCTTCAAATATCGTGCACACAAAAAAAGAACAAATATATCTATACTACAAGAGCTTAATATTGAAGAAGGCTGTCTAGTAAAGAGGATTAAAGAAAGAAAACTTAAATATTTTGGACACATTAAACGTCATGATAATCTAGAGAAGACCGTCTTGGAAGGGTACATAATAGGAAAAAGAAAGAGAGGAAGGCCAAGGCGAAGATGGCTGCAAGACATCTTTGATGATCTACAAATGGATGCATCAGGAGCATGGCATAATGCTTACAACCGAGAGGCCTACAGGAGTGCTGTTAGGGAGGCAAAGTTTCGCAAGGGGCATGCAAATGAATGAATGATATTGTCTACGTACGCGAAGTATAAATAATATTATAATCAAGAGTAAAGCTAGTCACAGTGTAAGAATGACAAATACTGAAAAATTATCTCAAACACGAGGACAAAATGTTGTAACTAATATTTGAAGTCTTAACAAATAAAATACAGATTTTTAAAAATGTTATGCAAAACTGCAGAGGTTGTTTTAATGTATCATACATACTGTAATATTTATTTTGCAATGTTTCATGTAATGTACCACCAATATTGTAATATTTCACGTAATGTATCATAAATATTGTAATATTTCACGTAATACATCATATATGCTGTGATGTTTCATGTATTGTATCATACATGCTGTGATGTTTCATGTACTGTATCATACATATTGCAGTATTTCATGGAGTACGTGAAAAAATGTTTGAAATATCGGATTTCTCGTTCACAGAAAAAAATGTCTCAGGAAACCAAGAAGGCGTCTACAGGTGGGCTAGGGAAAGTTTGGAAGTGGGAGCTACACAGTATCAAGACAGGAGTACCATCTAACATGACATAAAGCATGACATATAGCATGACATGACATACAGCGTGACATGGCATCTAGTGCCTACTTGTAGAAAGATTCTATCAACCACATGAAAAACGGTGACTGCTCTTAAGTGTTCTGCATGCCTGTTTGTCTACATGTGGTAGTCCACGACCTACCTGTAAGCACACAGACTGAGAAGACCTAGTTTGGCCAGGACTAGATGTTGCAAACCAAAAACCTTGCTATGGCAGAAGAAGATCATGCTTGTGTTGGAAGAAATCTAATTTATTGTCATGGCAACTAAACGTTCAACAACTTACGTGAGAGCTGGCTCCTCGGTGGCTGGAGCGGGGGGAGCCTCCTCTCTGGATATTGTTTACATATAACAACAGGTAAAGCATCACGTGACAAATGAGACGCCAGATACCACAAGTTTTGAGCAACATGGCCGTTATATTGTAACTTAATGACATAGATACATCTCAAAAACGGTTGACAGAAACCTAGAAACTGCCTTTCTAAATCAGGTCAGCATAGAATTATTCTAAGTTATGAAATCTTAAATATGTCACCTCGAATACTAAAGTGCTCTCCTTGAGGTATCCACGCTACTATAAAGCGGGCGAGCCATAGTGATCTATGCCATTGTTTTGAGTACAATACCATAGATCAGCTGTGAACATTACCAGGTATGTTAGGTGGAACATATTACAGTGACTCGCAGAGCAGACAGCCAGTGGCAAAATGGTGAGTAGACAAGATGAAGATGGTTAGTAGTGAGTGAGGTAATTATGTAAATGTTGTTGAATGTTAAGTTTGAAATCTAGAGTTCAATGAAGGAGGGAGGAGAGGAAGTAGAGAACTGTTTAGATCCTCACGCCCGTACTTAATGTCTACACGACGGATTTTCAGCCAGGTCAAGGTCAAGAGTTTTTCTTACCGTGACCAGCTTTTTGTCAGCCATTCCAGACTTGTAGTATCTATTTCCAGACTTGTAGTAGCTACTTCCAGACTTGTAGTAGCTACTTCCAGACTTGTAGTAGCTACTTCCAGACTTGTAGTAGCTATTTCCAGACTTGTAATAGCTACTTTCAGACTTGTAGTAGCTACTTTCAGACTTGTAGTAGCTGTTTTCAGACTTGTAGTAGCTACTTTCAAACTTGTCACTACTTTCAGACTTTTAACTACTTCAGTACTTATAGTTACTTCCACACTTTTAGCTACTTCCACACTTGCAGTTACTTCAGTCATTACATAATGTTATGTGATGCATGAACAGTGCTATTGCTAGCTAAGAACATAAGATTTGAACAATGTTTACAGCTCAGAACATAGGAACTGAACAATGTTTTCAGCAAGGAACATAAGAATTGAACAATGTTTTCAGCTAAGAACAGAATTAAACAATGTTTAGAGTTCAAAATACAAGTTCAGAACACAATAGAAGAACGTCTCCAGCTCAGAACACAATAAAAGAACGTCTCCAGCTCAGAACACAATAAAAGAACGTCTTCAGCTCAGAGTACAATAAAAGAACGTCTCCAGCTCAGAACACAATAGAAGAACGTCTCCAGCTCAGAGCACAATAAAAGAACGTCTCCAGCTCAGAACACAATAAAAGAACGTCTCCAGCTCAGAGCACAATAAAAGAACGTCTCCAGCCCAGAACACAATAAAATACCGCTTTAAATGTAAAAAAAAAAAAAGAAATCAAACTTTTCCATAACTGAACATCAGAACATGGTGGATTCCTGCGAGACGAAATGCCTGAAATTAGGATAAAGTATCTCACACTAGGATACAGGATAAAGTGTCTTACACTAGGACACAGGATAAAGTGTCTTACACTAGGATACATGATAAAGTGTCTTTCACTAGGACACACAAAGCAAGCAGAACGAAATTCTTGCACATGAGGGCCGGCTGGATTCTACAAGAGCTCTGGCTAGTGTCTTGAGCTGCTGGCGCTTCTAGAGCTTATCAGTGTGAGCAATGGAACACTAAAACAAGATCTGGCAACAGATGTCAATCACCTGCCCACCAGAAAGTGTGGGTAGACTGAGGCGGGGTCACCCAAGGAAACATCATTGGAAATGTATATTTAATAGACAAGATTAAAGTGTAACATTCTCTAACAAGATTAAAGTGTAACATTCACTAACGGTCCATGACAGTTAAACCAGGCCGTGACGTACTGCTATTAGGAGGTCATTTAATGAGTTGCCACCAACATGTACTGCTTGAGTTGCCACCAACATGTACTGCTTGAGTTGCCACCAACATGTACTGTTTGAGTTGCCACCAACATGTACTGCTTGAGTTGCCACCAACATGTACTGCTTGAAAAACCCAACATGTACTGCTTGAGTTGCTACCAACATGTTCTGTTTGTGTTGCCACCAACATGTACCTTGACTTTTACGCTGTATTTACACCATAAAATCTTGACTCTGAAGCTGAATTTACACCCTCAAACCTGGCCTTTGAAGGTTATCACGTGATCTATAGGCGTCCCTGGTCGAATATGTGAGATAAGGCGTGTACAAACATGAGCAGATGCAAGAGAGATTAGTGACAGAGAGACATACAGATATATGGATAGATAGATACTAAATGAGGCGCACTGACAGGAATGAGATGGTTGTGAGAGATGGTTGTGAAAGATGTCTGTGAAGTACAACATGATAATTACGAAGGTTGTTTTCATCAGAGACTCGGCAGTCTGGCCATGCTGAAACTCTACATCTTGTGTTAAATAGAAGCGAGTTTTGGAGTGAGCTGCATATACAGTCATGTCATTTCAGGCAAAGTTACATTCATATGTCAGATGTGTCTGAATGTTAGAGTTACTTTTGATGACATGGCAATGACATTTGAATTTTAGCATTACTTCAATGTCTTAGTGACACTGCAAGGTTGCTCTGATGTTAGCGTTATTTAAGACAGTCTGATGACAATAATGTTTATATATTAACGCGTTAATTAAGACAATATGATGACAATATTGTTTACATATAAAGCATACTTTTAAGACAAAAAACAGAACAATCTCTACTTACTCTTCCTGAGATGCTTCTCTGCAAAAGTAAAAAAAAATGGCCAAGAAATATGTTAACATTGCTACAGTTATTTAAAACAATAAATAAATGCTAACATTGTTGCAATCGTTAAGGTGGTAAACAAATATGTAAAGATTCTTATAGTTATTAACACAATAAATAAATGTTAACATTGTTGCTGTCATTAAAGTGATAAGCGACAAAATGTTAACATTTTATCAGAACCTGAGACAGTGGCGTCTGTACGCCTGAAAAGCCCCTACTTATCATTACGGTAACATTTGTGTCTTGTACACTCCTCATAAACAAAGCTTTTAAGCACATACAAACTCTGTAAGTAAATGAGACTAAAAGTTAATTAATTAAGAAAAGTGTCTTTCAACATTCAAATTATTTTTAAATTAATTAATTTAAAAGTCAATCTCAATCTGTCCTTTGATAAATCTCATCAAAATAAAGATAAAATTAGCGATAAAATGTAATGTCAAAATTTAAACTTGACGATGAAAGAAGTTCCGAGTGGCCCACAACAGCCATAATAGACAGAAGCAGCTAAGTCTAGACATTTAACTAAAGCAGCTAAGTCTAGACATCTAACTAAAGCAGCTAAGTCTAGACATCTAACTAGAGCACCGAAGTCTAGACATATAACTGAAGCAGCTAGGTCTAGACATATAAATGAAGCAGCTAGGTCTAGACATATAACTGAAGCAGCTAAGTCTAGACATCTAACTAAAGCAGCTAAGTCTAGACGTCTAAAGCAGCTAAATCTAGACATCTAACTAAAGCAGCTAAGTCTAGACATCTAACTAAAGCAGCTAAGTCTAGACATCTAACTAAAGCAGCTAAGTCTGGCCAGGTGATTTTGTAGAATTACCATCCACTGAGTCTGTAGGGCGTTCTTCAAAGCAACAAGTGTTTGGGTTCTTTAGGAATCATAGGACGTTCTTCAAGGCAACACGTGTCTGTGCTGTTTAGGAACAGTAGGGCGTTCTTCAAAGCAAAAGGTATTTGGGTTGTTTAGGGCCCTTAGGACGTTCTTCAATGCAACAAGTGTCTAATTTGTTTAGGAACTGCATGGCGTTCTTCAAGACAACAAGTGTCTGGATTGTTTAGGAATCGTAGGGCGTTCTTCAAAGCAACAAGTGTTTGGGTTGTTTAGGGATGGTATGGTGTTAAGGAAGAGTTAACACATGAGGAAGGTAAGGAAGAGTTAACTGCCAGATGAAGTCACAGGTTTTTTTTTCTTATAACTCCATTAACACTCTACTATTTTCTTGATAGAGACACTCGCCCTACCAACAACACTAACAACATAATAAGACTCACAGAGCTGGTATTCACACTAAATTTCTTTGAATTCAAAGGCGAGTACTTTGATCAAATCAGTCCTAGTAACACATGCTTTTTATTAGTTTTCTGGAAGTCCTATGATGGGAAACCTACACTAGCAGATTCCCAGAATTCCATAAAAGGTACACTGATGATGATATCAGAGTCACCAGCATACAGTAATCAGTACACTGAAGATGATATCAGAGTCACCAGCATACAGTAATCAGTACACTGAAGATGATATCAGAGTCACCAGCATACAGAACCAGTACACTGAAGATGATATCAGAGTCACCAGCATACAGAACCAGTACACTGAAGATGATATCAGAGTAACTGGCGCGACAAAGGGTGAGCTAAGAAAGTTCACTGAGTTTGTGTGCTTGTTCAATGAGAGCAACAAATTTACCTCAAAAATTTTTGACAAGTCTATCAATTTTTTAGACATTAAAGTATCTATCGGCCCTGACAGTCTTATCACAAAACCTCTGTGTTCTACAAGCCTCCTGACAGTCTTATCACAAAACCTCTGTGTTCTACAAGCCTCCTGACAGTCTTATCACAAAACCTCTGTGTTCTACAAGCCTCCTGACAGTCTTATCACAAAACCTCTTGTGTTTACAAGCCTCCTGACAGTCTTATCACAAAACCTCTTGTGTTTACAAGCCTCCTGACAGTCTTGTTACATAACCTTTGTGTTCTACAAACCTCCTGACAGTCTTGTCACAAAAACCTCTTGTGTTCTACAAACCTCCTGACAGTCTTGTTACAAAACCTCTTGTGTTCTACAAACCTCCTGATGGTCTTGTTACATAACCTTTGTGTTCTACAAACCTCCTGACAGTCTTGTTACATAACCTCTTGTGTTCTACAAACCTCCTGACAGTCTTGTCACAAAACCTCTTGTGTTCTACAAACCTCCTGACAGTCTTGACACAAAACCTCTTGTGTTCTACAAACCTCCTGACAGTCTTGACACAAAACCTCTTGTGTTCTACAAACCTCCTGACAGTCTTGTCACAAAACCTCTTGTGTTCTACAAACCTCCTGACAGTCTTGTTACAAAACCTCTTGTGTTCTACAAACCTACTGACAGTCTTGTTACATAACCTCTTGTGTTCTACAAACCTCCTGACAGTCTTGTCACAAAACCTCTTGTGTTCTACAAACCTCCTGACAGTCTTGTCACAAAACCTCTTGTGTTCTACAAACCTCCTGACAGTCTTTGTGGTCATGTAGACTATGTGCTGTCACATCTAACTGTATATGTGAAAATGTCAAACTATGCAGTAATGAACTGTTTCTAAGAAGCCATAGATATATGATGTTGGTAAATTATGTAAATATGTGGTGTTAATATGTTATTTAAATATAAGATGTAGATATATAATGTTGATGTGTTACATAGATATGTGTTGTAGATATGTGATGTTCATATGTTATATAAATATAAGATGTACATAGGTGATGTTGATGCATTATATAGACATGTGATGTAGATATGTGATGTTGATGTTTTAAATAAGTATGTAATGTAGATATGTAATGTAGATATATGATATTAATGTGTTACATTGATATGTGTTGTAGATATGTGATGTTCATATGTTATATAAATATGAGATGTAGATAGGTGATGTTGATACATTATATAGACATGTGATGTAGATATGTGATGTCAATGTTTTAAATAAGTATGTGATGTAGATATGTGATGTAGATATGTGATATTAATGTGTTATATAGATATGTTATGTAGATATGTGATGATGATGTGTTATATAGGTATGTGATGTAGATATGTAATGTGACGTGTTATATAGATATGTGATGCTGATATGTGATGTTAATGTGTTATATAAATATGTGATATAAGTATGTGATGTGATATGTGATGTTGATGTGTTATATAGATATGTGATGTGATATGTGATGTTGTTGTGTTATATGTAATGTAGATATGTAATTCTGACTGAACAGATGGACGCAGAACTGGTTGGCATGTTTGGTAATGAGACACAGGCATTGGACAAACATAAGCAGAGAGACAATAATCACTTGACAAACACAGGCAGACAGACAATAATCACTAGACAAACACTGGAAGAGAGACAATAATCACTGGACAAACACAGGCAAAGAGACAACAATCACTGGACAAACACAGGTAGAGAGACAACAATCACTAGACAAACACTGGCAGAGACAACAATCACTAGACAAACACTGGCAGAGAGACAACAATAACTAGACAAACACAGGCAGAGAGATGACAATCAATAGACAAACACAGGCAGAGAGACAACAATCGCTGGACAAACACTGGCAGAGAGACAACAATCACTGGACAAACACAAGCAAAGAGACAATAATTACTGGACAAACACAGGCAGAGAGACAATAATCACTGGACAAACACAGGCAAAGAGACAATAATCACTGAACAAACACAGACAGAGAGACGATAATCACTGGACAAACACAGGCAGAGAGACAACAATCAATGGAGACATATAAACAGACAACAATCATGGACAAACGGACCACAGTTACCAGACAAACACAGACACATAGACAACAAAATCTTTGGAGATGAGAAGACATATAGTTGGTACTAGAATAAAGAAAGAGTGAGCAGGGATATAAACCTGGTACTAGAATAAAGAAAGAGTGAGCAGGGATATAAACCTGGTACTAGAATAAAGAAAGAATGAGCAGAGATATAAAGCTGGTACTAGAATAAAGAAAGAGTGAGCAGAGATATAAAGCTGGTACTAGAATAAAGAAAGAGTGAGCAGGGATATAAAGTTGGTACTAGAATAAAGAAAGAATGAAAAGATGAGTGAGGTAGGGAGGATGAAGGATAACTACTTACACGGTCTGCTCTTCGTCTGACATTTTCTCTGGAGGATTGTGGGTAAGGCACTAACCAGACGGTACGACCTGCAACAAAATGTTTACAAAATGTAATATCAGGTTACCAGATTAGAAACAGAATGTTTACAAAATGTAATATCAGGTTACCAGATTAGGAACAGAATGTTTACAAAATGTAATATCAGGTTACCAGATTAGGAACAGAATAGGCCAAGCAAAGACTGCATTTCAGAGAGTGAGAAACATATTAACCAACACATCCTTATTAATGAATGTTAGAAAACGAGTCCTAAAATGCTATATTGAAGATATCTTGTTATATGGAAGTGAATCATGGACAATAGGCAAGTCTGCACAAAAATAATTGGAAGCAGCAGAAATGTGGTTTATTAGAAGAGTGTTGCGAATCCCCTGGACAGCAAAAATAACTAATGAAGAATGTTTGAGAAGAGCTGGAGAGACAAAAAATCTTGTCCAAAAAAATAAGAAAGAGACAATGTACAAAAGAGAGACAATATACTTTCATAGGACATGCGATGAGAAGAGGGGACATTGAAAATATTATAACAACAGGAAAAATAGAGGGAAGAAAATCCAGAGGAAGACTAAGAGAAATGAAACTGGACAGTCTGACGGGATGGTATGAGAGGAGATCATCGACTGAGCTAATAGCCCACATGAAACATCATGTACTCTGGAGAAGTATAATAGCCAACGCTAGTCGGCATGGCACATGATGATGATGATGATTTGTTTAAAAAGTATATGATCTTTGGTCTGGGGGGCGGAATTACTATAACTCACGATGAGGAAGCCATAATCCCCTACTAAGTACTCTCCGTGGGCTGCACACACTTCTCCCAGGCGGTCCCAGCATTGTTGGAAGCGTTTCATGAAGACCTTTTTAGAAACGAGTACAACTTGTTCTGCATAATGTCTTCTCGTAAATTCAAATCGGGGCCCTTTCAGCGGCAATTTAGTTTGGGAAGCAGCCAAAAATCGCAAGAAGCCATGTCGGGAGAGCATGGGGCCTGACGAACCAGAGGAGTGTTGTGTTTGTCCAGGAAAGTCTGAATCAGATGCTAAGAATGGGCTGGTGTGTTGTCACGAAGGAGCTGCCAAATTCTATTTGGCCGCAGTTCCGATCGCTTGGTCGCATAGCATCATGGGAGTAGACAGAGGTGTATATTGCAGTTTTACAAGGCGGCAGAGGGAGTGAGAAAAGTGAGAAAAAAAAACGAATAGAAAGTATGAGAGTAAGATGAGAATTTATAAATGAAAATCATACAACATACAGTATTTAGGCGTGAGCCTTTTTCGAGGATTATTTACACGAAGAAGAGAAAATGTATAACTAAACGAAAAACTTATCTTAGTGGCATCCTCCAAAAGTAGGTAACACAATAATGCGTGTCCCATAGACGAGGCATAGAGGCCACGGGGGGGGGGGGGCACAAAGTGTAAGCAGATAGAGCCAATCGGAAGGAAGAGGGGAGAAAAAGAAGGGAAACAGTTGGGGAGGGGAAAAAGATCAATAGACACCTGTAAGCCGCTATAGAAGCGGGGGGGGGGGGGGAGCAGCGGAGAGAAAATGAATGAAGAACCTGAAGGGAGATAATGTGAAACTGGTGAATAGGACAAGACCCTATAAACACCTATAGGCCTCCGGAGAAGAAGAGAAGGTGGCGGTAAGGAGGGGGAGGGAAGCTAGGAGAAAGAAAGAAGAAAGTAGAGTATAAATCGCAGAAAAAAAGTGGAAAGCTGAAGAAGTTAAAGAAAGCTGAAGACATTGTTAATTCCAACTGAGTGGAGACAGCCAGCCTGGAAAATAAGGCGCTGTTCTAGGACCCTCCGAGATCGTACATCAGCAGAACAAGAGCGGATCGCACTAACAGAAATGTCCTGTTTACCCCCTGTGGTTGCTAAGGCAAAAATGTTTAGCCACAGGTGTCCAGGCCCTCTTAGAAATATCGTTAAGATGTTGACGAAAAACAGATCTAACCGTCAACCAGTCTTCCCTGTGTACTTCATATCACAACGTTTGCACATAACAGCATAAACAACATTGCGTAAAGTGCTGGTGAAGCCCGCCTCAACTGATAAAGTTTTATGGGCTTGATCCTGGAAATCAGCATCCTCAGTACACAAACGTTGCAACCTAAGAAACTTAGAAGAAGGAACAGAGAGTCCTTACATGATCTGGGATGGGAGGAAGAGTACAAGAGATAGATGTGAGAGTCTGTAGGTTTATAGTGGAGGAAGAGTACAAGAGATAGGTGTGAGAGTCTGTAGATTTATAGTGGAGGAAGAGTACAATAGATAGCTGTGAGAGTCTGTAGGTTTATAGTGGAGGAAGAGTACAAGAGATAGCTGTGAGAGTCTGTAGATTTATAGTTGAGGAAGAGTACAAGAGATAGCTGTGAGAGTCTGTAGGTTTATAGTGGAGGAAGAGTACAAGAGATAGCTGTGAGAGTCTGTAGGTTTATAGTGGAGGAAGAGTACAAGAGATAGCTGTGAGAGTCTGTAGGTTTATAGTTGAGGAAGAGTACAAGAGATAGGTGTGAGAGTCTGTAGGTTTATAGTTGAGGAAGAGTACAAGAGATAGCTGTGAGAGTCTGTAGGTTTATAATTGAGGAAGAGTACAAGAGATAGCTGTGAGAGTCTGAAGGTTTATAGTTGAGGAAGAGTACAAGAGATAGGTGTGAGAGTCTGTAGGTTTATAGTTGAGGAAGAGTACAAGAGATAGGTGTGAGAGTCTGTAGATTTATAGTTGAGGAAGAGTACAAGAGATAGCTGTGAGAGTCTGTATGTTTATAGTGGAGGAAGAGTACAAGAGATAGCTGTGAGAGGTTGTAGGTTTATAGTTGAGGAAGAGTACAAGAGATAGGTGTGAGAGTTTGTATGTTTATAGTTGAGGAAGAGTACAAGAGATAGGTGTGAGAGTCTGTAGGTTTATAGTTGAGGAAGAGTACAAGAGATAGGTGTGAGAGTCTGTAGGTTTATAGTGGAGGAAGAGTACAAGAGATAGGTGTGAGAGTCTGTATGTTTATAGTTGAGGAAGAGTACAAGAGATAGCTGTGAGAGTTTGTATGTTTATAGTTGAGGAAGAGTACAAGAGATAGGTGTGAGAGTCTGTAGGTTTATAGTTGAGGAAGAGTACAATAGATAGCTGTGAGAGTTTGTATGTTTATAGTGGAGGAAGAGTACAAGAGATAGGTGTGAGAGTCTGTAGGTTTATAGTGGACAGAAGTTATTTATTTTATTTGTGCACTTGCCATCAGCTGTTATTGTTGTTCCAAGATAACTGAATTTACTTACTTGTATCAGTGTCTTCCTGTTTGATGTTGCATTTTGGTATTTTTATTCTTTTTTTTATATTATCTCTGTTTCTGTTCTTCAGCTCCAGGCTTCTTTCATTGCTCTCTTTAATAATCTTGATCATAGGTTTCTGCACATTGCTTTCACTTTTTGCTGTAAAAACGGTCTCTTCGGCATATCTCAGCTTACTGATGTTATGGCCTTTCAAACTGTTCAAGTCTCTCTTGATGTTTACAATGCCGAATGAGAGTAGATCAGGTGATAGTACCAACTTTTGTCTTACAATCAGTCTAATCTCTTTATGTTCCTCTATCCTTCACTCTTACAATCAGTCTAATCTTTTTATGTTTCTCTATCCTTCATTCTTTCTGCTGTTCCTTCATTATAATATATGTTCTTACTGCATACATATGTGTAAATAATCCCGCCAGCAAACTGAGAGATTTATCTCATAAAAGTGGCACATTTCAACACCCAGCTTTCCCCTCACAACTTCAAATAATCACAGCCTGGACTTCCCAGCTTTTGTATATCCAGTCTTTTCTTTCGTTAAGTTTTCTTCATTTTCAACACTCCTCTTTTCATCGTACTTCTGTCTCTCTCTTTCTGTCTCTCTCTTCTTTCTGTCTCTCTCTCTCTCTCTCTCTCTCTCTCTCTCTCTCTCTCATTAGGTCTCCTGCTCAGCCAACAAAACAAAAAGACTTTCTTCATAAACAAGCTTTACATCTGATGAGTGACAAGCTTTACATCTGATGAGTGACAAGCTTTACATCTGATGAGTGACAAGCTTTACATCTGATGAGTGACAAGCTTTACATCTGATGAGTGACAAGCATGCAACACAGACTACAGATCAGCACAAACAGCTCAGAATTGTCTCGCTAAAAATAGATTCATATACAACAAACTAACAAACCAAGATAGTAAGTTCGTAGAATTCTGTTTAAGAATGCGTCACCCAAAACATTACCATCGTGTAAACAAATGTATTCTCCCAAAACCTAGAATTGACTTGTCGTCGTCATCATCATCATCATCATCATCATCATCATCTGTTGTGGGCGAGGTGTCTTCCTATCTTCAGACATCCTCTGTAACAGTGCTAGATCTCTAAAGTTATACAATTTGTTATGTTCAGCTGGTTATGTTTTGGGTGACTCATTCTTAAACCGAATTCTGTGAACTAACTTGGATTTGTTATATATGAATCTATTTTTGGGAGACAATTGTGAGAGTTTGTATGTTTATAGTTGAGGAAGAGTACAAGAGATAGGTGTGAGAGTCTGTAGGTTTATAGTTGAGGAAGAGTACAAGAGATAGGTGTGAGAGTCTGTAGGTTTATAGTGGAGGAAGAGTACAAGAGATAGGTGTGAGAGTCTGTATGTTTATAGTTGAGGAAGAGTACAAGAGATAGCTGTGAGAGTTTGTATGTTTATAGTTGAGGAAGAGTACAAGAGATAGGTGTGAGAGTCTGTAGGTTTATAGTTGAGGAAGAGTACAATAGATAGCTGTGAGAGTTTGTATGTTTATAGTGGAGGAAGAGTACAAGAGATAGGTGTGAGAGTCTGTAGGTTTATAGTGGACAGAAGTTATTTATTTTATTTGTGCACTTGCCATCAGCTGTTATTGTTGTTCCAAGATAACTGAATTTACTTACTTGTATCAGTGTCTTCCTGTTTGATGTTGCATTTTGGTATTTTTATTCTTTTTTTTATATTATCTCTGTTTCTGTTCTTCAGCTCCAGGCTTCTTTCATTGCTCTCTTTAATAATCTTGATCATAGGTTTCTGCACATTGCTTTCACTTTTTGCTGTAAAAACGGTCTCTTCGGCATATCTCAGCTTACTGATGTTATGGCCTTTCAAACTGTTCAAGTCTCTCTTGATGTTTACAATGCCGAATGAGAGTAGATCAGGTGATAGTACCAACTTTTGTCTTACAATCAGTCTAATCTCTTTATGTTCCTCTATCCTTCACTCTTACAATCAGTCTAATCTTTTTATGTTTCTCTATCCTTCATTCTTTCTGCTGTTCCTTCATTATAATATATGTTCTTACTGCATACATATGTGTAAATAATCCCGCCAGCAAACTGAGAGATTTATCTCATAAAAGTGGCACATTTCAACACCCAGCTTTCCCCTCACAACTTCAAATAATCACAGCCTGGACTTCCCAGCTTTTGTATATCCAGTCTTTTCTTTCGTTAAGTTTTCTTCATTTTCAACACTCCTCTTTTCATCGTACTTCTGTCTCTCTCTTTCTGTCTCTCTCTTCTTTCTGTCTCTCTCTCTCTCTCTCTCTCTCTCTCTCTCTCTCTCTCATTAGGTCTCCTGCTCAGCCAACAAAACAAAAAGACTTTCTTCATAAACAAGCTTTACATCTGATGAGTGACAAGCTTTACATCTGATGAGTGACAAGCTTTACATCTGATGAGTGACAAGCTTTACATCTGATGAGTGACAAGCTTTACATCTGATGAGTGACAAGCATGCAACACAGACTACAGATCAGCACAAACAGCTCAGAATTGTCTCGCTAAAAATAGATTCATATACAACAAACTAACAAACCAAGATAGTAAGTTCGTAGAATTCTGTTTAAGAATGCGTCACCCAAAACATTACCATCGTGTAAACAAATGTATTCTCCCAAAACCTAGAATTGACTTGTCGTCGTCATCATCATCATCATCATCATCATCATCATCTGTTGTGGGCGAGGTGTCTTCCTATCTTCAGACATCCTCTGTAACAGTGCTAGATCTCTAAAGTTATACAATTTGTTATGTTCAGCTGGTTATGTTTTGGGTGACTCATTCTTAAACCGAATTCTGTGAACTAACTTGGATTTGTTATATATGAATCTATTTTTGGGAGACAATTCTGAGCTGTTTGTGCTGATCGCCCACAATAGATGATGATGATGATGACGATGATGACGATGACGATGATGATGATGATGGCGACGACGACGACTAAGGCAAGTCATTTCATCTTCATCTGGTGCCGTCTCCTCACGAAAGTTGGCTGCAGGGAGTCTCCCGCTAACCTGCACGATGAAGTCTTGCTGACTGCGCCTTTTTCACACCACCTAAAACTTATTTGTCAGCCATATTTCTCCAACTTTTTCACATCATCTAAAACTTATTTGTCAGCCATATTTCTCCAACTTTTTCACACCACCTAAAACTTATTTGTCAGCCATATTTCTCCAACTTTTTCACACCACCTAAAACTTATTTGTCAGCCATATTTCTCCAACTTTTTCACATCACCTAAAACTTATTTGTCAGCCATATTTCTCCAACTTTTTCACATCATCTAAAACTTATTTGTCAGCCATATTTCTCCAACTTTTTCACATCATCTAAAACTTATTTGTCAGCCATATTTCTCGAACTTTTTCACATCACCTAAAACTTATTTGTCAGCCATATTTCTCCAACTTTTTCACACCACCTAAAACTCATCTGTCAGCCATATTCCTTTTTAATATTAACATTTGTCATTATTTTATGACTTTGATCACATGCCAACTCCTCACCCTTTTGAAACTAAAGTTTGTTCTTTCGTTCTCGGTTTCTTCCTGTAACTCATAAGCTATTTACAACCTATGTTGTGTTTTCAAATCATCCTTCAATCATTACGGAAGCAAAAATAACTTCTCATTCATTTGTTTTAATCAATTTTCTCATTAATTAATAAGTTGGGTTTTTTTTTCAGAATGTGCTTGAAGCCCGGATCACGTGACAAATAATTTTCAGGTGGGATATTTCTGGCTGATCCTGAAAACGTCATGCAGGTAAGAAAAGTACACGAGGCTACAATTTTGTGTCTCTCGTCAGTCTTTGGCGAGTGTACGTACACAGGCAGGTGGAGGGGACGAAGTGGGCTGGAGTAGGGAATGACTGCGAGTCATGGACAACAGAAACACGCAAAGCTTCCGACAAAATCAGACAAAACAAGCAAATAAAAGGATTAAAATAAACTATAAATAGTGCAATGTTAATAAAGTGTCTAATTTTAAAATGGTTCATGTAGCCATTGTGAGGAGCAGGGCCTCTCTTAGTATAATCTACATTTGAGTACATCCTACCTAGTCTTGACCAACGTTAAGGATGAATGTAACTTATGTTACACTAAACAGATGAACTGGCATATTTGTTTACACTAAACAGATGAACTGGCATATTTATGTACACTAAACAGATGAACTGGCATATTTATGTACACTAAACAGATGAAGTGGCATATTTATGTACACTAAACAGATGAAGTGGCATATTTATGTACACTAAACAGATGAAGTGGCACATGTTTTTTACACTAAACAGATGACGTGGGATATGATTTTTAACACTAAATAGATGAAGTGATTTTATAGTTTGTACTAACAAATTTCTGAACAATAAAATGGTGTAAAACTTTAGAGATCTAGCAGAGTATAACAAAATGTATAACTTTAGAGATCTAACAGAGTATAACAAAATGTATAACTTTAGATATCTAGCAGAATATAACAATAACAAAGTGTATAACTTTAGCGATCTAGCACAGTTACAGAGGGCATCTGAAGATGTGATAGGAAGACACCTCACCAACAGCTAACCCACAGCCCGACATCTCCCCTGGTTGTCTGTCAATGTTTACTGTCCTAGCTTTTCACTTACTCAGCTACTTGTAAAGCAGATGGTTTGACACAAATGTTAGTGTTTGGTGTCATAAGATAACAAATCAATAACCTGAGTATAGTTCCATGCACCTACACATCTTACACTTTTGATTACATTACATAACCAAAGTGAACAGTTTAGCAGTTCCATTGATTACATTACATAACCAAAGTGAACAGTTTAGCAGTTCCATTGATTACATTACATAACCAAAGTGAACAGTTTAGCAGTTCCATTGATTACATTACATAACCAAAGTGAACAGTTTAGTAGTTCCACGCAAAATCTGATAAATTTGAATGTATAACAACATGTTCAACAAGAAGGACGAGCTCGATCTCGAGCAACGATATAACTATTCATAGCAGCACGGAATATAAGTATTCATAGCAGCACGGAATATAAGTATTCATAGCAGCACGGAATATAAGTATTCATAGCAGCACGGATTATAAGTATTCATAGCAGCATGGAATGAGCAAGGTCAAAGTTGTCATGGATTCTCAGCGTAATAGCTATGCTGTTTTCCTAATGTATGTTATGCTGTTTTCCTAATGTATGTTATGCTGTTTTCCTACTGTATGTTATGCTTTTTTCCTACTGCACGCTATGCTGTTTTCTTACTGTACGTTATGCTGTTTTCCTACTGTATGTTATGCTGTTTTCTTACTGTATGTTATGCTGTTTTCCTACTGCACGCTATGTTGTTTTCTTACTGTATGTTATGCTGTTTTCCTACTGTATGTTATGCTGTTTTCTTACTGTATGTTATGCTGTTTTCCTACTGCACGCTATGTTGTTTTCTTACTGTATGTTATGCTGTTTTCCTATTGCACGCTATGCTGTTGTCCTACTGTATGTTATGCTGTTTTCATACTGCATATTATGCTGTTTTCATACTGTATGTTATGCTGTTTTCATACTGTATTCAAGAGAAAACTTCGAAAATGTCCCACACCGTCCCAAAATGTCTACCTGCAACAACAAACTGCAGGTTTTACGACGCAACAAATCAAGACTCAGAAGCTAAAGTTATATAGTCCCAGCCTAGTTATAAAGCTTCAATGTCACACCCAAGTGTATAGTCCCAGTCTAGTTATAACGCTTCAGTGTCACACCCATACTATTGCTACAAAGTCCAAAAAGAAGAAATGCCCCCAGGATTCACCGAAAGGAGGGGGAGAATGATGGATCCACAGGTGACTATACTGAAACGACCATGCCCGCCCCAATTAATTCGAGTTCAGAACAGCGGATGGAGTATCCATGCATCTGTGGCAGGAAATTTAACACTCAACGTGGCATGAAGATATACAGAACGAAGAATGGATGTGGTGGTTCCATGCTGCCCAATACTCAACAGTGCACTGTGACGCCAGCCTCAGATAAGACATTAGAAGATCTCTGTCAGGATATAAACCACAGCACAGAGAATATTCAGGTTGAGTCAGGCAGCGGGGAGGCAATGCAGCCCTCCGACGAGACCAGAGACAAGGTTAACTTTCCACCAGCAAGTGCAAAAAGCATATGGGAAAACCTAGACGCAGGATTATGCAAAGAACTGGACAAACAGCTAAGAGGAAAAAACTTGGAGCAAAAGCTGGAAGCATTTGGTAACATCATATATCTTCACTGCCACAAAGAGTTTGGAACCAAACAGGCAAAAAAGAGAAAAAGTGACACCAAAAAAGTTCAGAAGACGGAGGAAAATAGAAGCAATAAGACAGCAGAAGAACCACGCCCGGAAAATGTTCAAGAAGGCACATGAATCAGAAAAAGAAGGACTAAGACAGGTTTGGCAGCATCTAAAATCCCAACACAATGCCCTTTGCAGAGCTGAAAGACTATGTAAAAGGAAGAGGGAAACCAGATACGCAGGAGAGAAGTTCTACAGAGATCCCTTCGGATTTGCCAAGCAGTTATTTGAACAGCCAAAATCAGGTACGCTGAAAGCAGGTAAGGAGGTGCTCGAGGAACATCTGAGCAAGACATACTCTGATAAAATCAGCATACACCTATCGAGCAGATGAAATGTCTAGTGTGGCCCTGTGCACCAGGCAGCAAATTCAAATGCAGCCCACCAACCTTACAAGAAGTAGAGAGCGTTGTAAGAAAAGCTAAAGGCAAGTCAGCACCAGGCCCAAATGGCGTTCCTTACATACTATACAAAAGATGCCCTGAAGTACTAAAGAAGCTTCATAAACTCCTACGAACAGCATGGACCAAAGGAGTCATATGTAAAGAATGGAAAAAGGCTAACGGAGTATACATCTCCAAAGAGCAGAATTCCACTGAAATCAACCAGTTCAGGCCGATCTCACTTCTGAATGTGGAAGGAAAGATATTCTTCTCTGTGATGGCAAAAAGACTAACAACATACCTCCTAGACAATGGTTACGTTGATACATCCGTGCAGAAGGGAGGAATTCCAGGTTTCCCAGGATGTCTCTAGCATGCGTCAATGATTTGGGAATCTATTCAGCAGGCAAAATCTGGAAAGCAAGATCTACAGGTAATATGGCTTGACCTAGCCAATGCGTATGGCTCAGTACCGCACCAGATGATATGGCTAGCACTAGACATGTATCATGTGCCAAAAGAAATCACAAATATGCTGAAAAGGTACTTCACAGGGTTCCTCATGAGGTTTAGAACATCAGGATATACTACAAGATGGATCGAGTTCCAGGTAGGAATTGCAATGGGTTGTACAATATCTCCCATACTGTTCGTACTAGCCATGCAAG
This sequence comes from Achatina immaculata, assembly GCA_009760885.1. Taxonomy (NCBI): domain Eukaryota; kingdom Metazoa; phylum Mollusca; class Gastropoda; order Stylommatophora; family Achatinidae; genus Lissachatina; species Lissachatina immaculata. Next base: position 32,483,307 of record CM019708.1, read on the forward strand.
TAATCCTGAGAGCAGCCCAAGATTCAGAAATGGATGTCAAATGCCACCACTAAAAGCATTCATGGATGACACAATAGTAATAACAACCAGTGAAGCACAGGCACGAAAGATGTTAGAGCGTTTGGACAGCCTTATCATATGGTGTCGCATGAGCTTCAAGCCAAAGAAGTCAAGAAGCCTGTCACTCATGAAAGGGAAAGTGATAGAAAGATCGTACACAGTGGCAAATCAAATAATCCCGACTGTAGGGGAAGAGCCAGTGAAGAGCCTTGGCGGAGTATATGATGCATCCATGAAGGACTCAAGTGCTGTGAAGCAGGTTATAGAAATGGCGCAGAATGGACTGAGCATCATAGACAAAAGCAGGCTACTGGGGAAGTTCAAAATATGGTGCCTCCAGTTTATGCTGATTCCAAAGCTGATGTGGCCACTACTCATTTACGAAGTAAGTACCAGCACAGTAGAGGCAGTCGAAAGAATGATAAATAAAGCCATAAGAAAGTGGTTGGGCGTACCACCAGGATTAACTGATGTAGCGCTGTACTGCAAGAAGAGCAAACTGCAGCTGCCATTCAAATCTGTGGTTGAAGAATACAAGGTAGGAAAAACAAGACTTGCAATGATGCTACAAGAATCTACAGATCCGGTGGTACGAGAAGTGCAGCCAACACTTAAAACTGGACGAAAATGGAAAGTAGGTGAGGAAGTGACTACAGCCAGGGAAACACAGGAGCTGAAAGAAGTAATAGGATACACCTAGACCAACAGAAGGGGATTTGGTCATGGCGAAATCAAATGGTGGTCAAAGGCTTCCTGCAAGGAAGGAAGGGATATGATCATCAGTGAAGTAAGGAATTCAGAGGATGATAAGCGGGTCCAGAAGGCAGTCCAACAATCACAACAAGGGCAATGGACAACATGGGAGGATGTCCTGCAGAGATCACTAACATGGAATGACATCTGGAAAATGGCACCCTTGAGGCTCAGCTTCATCATCAGGGCTACTTATGACCTTCTGCCTACAGGCTCCAACCTATACAAATGGGGTGTATCAGAAGATACACAGTGCCCTCTCTGCAACGAAAGGCAAACATTGGAACATGTGCTGTCAGCATGTAGAGTGTCTTTAGGGCAAGGACGGTACACCTGGCGGCACAACAGAGTGTTACAGGAACTAGTAGCCATCGTAGACAGGGCAAACGATAAAGCAAATAACAGCAAAAAAGTTGAGGTCCCACCTAAATACTTCATAGGCGCTGGTACGACATCAAATATTGAAATCAGGGACATTCCCTTACCATCACTGCTAGATGGTACAAATGACTGGGAAGTGATAGCGGACCTTCCAGAAAGAAGAGAATACCCGACTGCCATCAAGAACACAGGAATGCGACCGGACATTGTAGTGTACTCCACAGAAAAACAGGAATTAATAATGATCGAGCTTACGGTCCCGTATGAAACTAGAATAGAGGAACAGCATTTATTCAAATTGGAGAAGTACAATGACCTGGTCAAGCAACTGAGGCAGGGGGCAGGAGTCAGGGCAAAAGTGATAGCTGTAGAAGTGGGAGCAAGAGGATTCGTAGCAACATCAGCATATGACTTATGTAAGCAACTGGGCATAAAGGGACAAGCAAGAGCAAGGGCATTGAGAAGCCTTTCAGAAACAGCAGAAAAGGCCTCATGCTGGCTGTGGAGTATGCGAAACAAGCATTGGGAACATAAGTAATTTCATTTGCCACAACCAATATCAGTCCTCCGTAGCTAAATCGCTAAAGACGCACCTCAAAAAAATGCAGTGGCAACTTGAAGATCATGGGTTCAATCCCGGGACTGGGGAAAAAAATGCAACAACTCACAAGACCTCTGGGATTCATGACCCAGAGGGGCCCACCCCCCCCCCCCCCCCAGAGTGTAAGGAGTTTAATAGGGCCGAAACACTTGTCTGAGGGGGGTACTTCCTCTGATGATCTGAAGGAGTTGTGTTGTTGTTCCGCTCTCTACGGGAGAGAGTTTCCTGCATAGTCCCAGTCTAGTTATAAAGCTTCAGTGTCACACCCAAGGGCATAGTCCCAGTCTAGTTATAAAGCTTCAGTGTCACACCCAAGGGCATAGTCCCAGTCTAGTTATAAAGCTTCAGTGTCACGCCTATTTAAATAGTTACAGCGTCACGTCCAATCATGCAGTCCCAGTGTCACGCCCAATTTATAGTACCAGTGTCAGGTCTACCTATAAAGCCCCGAGGACACGTCTAGTTATATAGCCTATGTGTCACGTCTAAATGGTCACAGTGTCACGTCTAACTAGCAATCCTAGTGCTAAGCCCAGTTGTATAGTCCCAGTTCAAATCTAGTTATGTCGCTCGTGTCACGTCTATCTGAATCATCCCATGATCACGTTCAGTTATATAGTTCCAGTGCCACGCTGAGTTATATAGTTACAATGCCACGTCTAGTTGCATAGTTACAATGTCACGTCTACTTAAATAGTCACAGTGTCACATCCAGTTTTAGCCCCAGTGTCATTTCAGGTTGAATAGTCTCAGTGTTATGTCCAGTTACATAGTCCAAGTGTCGCGTCTAGTTATACAGTTCCAATGTAGGGTCCAGCTGTATAATTATAGTGTCACATCCAGTTATATAGTCCAAATGTTGCATTTGGTTGCATAGCCACGGTATCACGTCTATATATATATATATATATATATATATATATATAGCCACAGTGCCCTCTCTGCAACGAAAGGCAAACATTGGAACATGTGCTGTCAGCATGTAGAGTGTCTTTAGGGCAAGGACGGTACACCTGGCGGCACAACAGAGTGTTACAGGAACTAGTAGCCATCGTAGACAGGGCAAACGATAAAGCAAATAACAGCAAAAAAGTTGAGGTCCCACCTAAATACTTCATAGGCGCTGGTACGACATCAAATATTGAAATCAGGGACATTCCCTTACCATCACTGCTAGATGGTACAAATGACTGGGAAGTGATAGCGGACCTTCCAGAAAGAAGAGAATACCCGACTGCCATCAAGAACACAGGAATGCGACCGGACATTGTAGTGTACTCCACAGAAAAACAGGAATTAATAATGATCGAGCTTACGGTCCCGTATGAAACTAGAATAGAGGAACAGCATTTATTCAAATTGGAGAAGTACAATGACCTGGTCAAGCAACTGAGGCAGGGGGCAGGAGTCAGGGCAAAAGTGATAGCTGTAGAAGTGGGAGCAAGAGGATTCGTAGCAACATCAGCATATGACTTATGTAAGCAACTGGGCATAAAGGGACAAGCAAGAGCAAGGGCATTGAGAAGCCTTTCAGAAACAGCAGAAAAGGCCTCATGCTGGCTGTGGAGTATGCGAAACAAGCATTGGGAACATAAGTAATTTCATTTGCCACAACCAATATCAGTCCTCCGTAGCTAAATCGCTAAAGACGCACCTCAAAAAAATGCAGTGGCAACTTGAAGATCATGGGTTCAATCCCGGGACTGGGGAAAAAAAGCAACAACTCACAAGACCTCTGGGAGTCATGACCCAGAGGGGCCCACCCCCCCCCCCCCCCCCAGAGTGTCAGGAGTTTAAAGGGCCGAAACACTTGTCTGAGGGGGGTACTTCCTCTGATGATCTGAAGGAGTTGTGTTGTTGTTCCGCTCTCTACGGGAGAGAGTTTCCTGCATAGTCCCAGTCTAGTTATAAAGCTTCAGTGTCACACCCAAGGGCATAGTCCCAGTCTAGTTATAAAGCTTCAGTGTCACACCCAAGGGCATAGTCCCAGTCTAGTTATAAAGCTTCAGTGTCACGCCTATTTAAATAGTTACAGCGTCACGTCCAATCATGCAGTCCCAGTGTCACGCCCAATTTATAGTACCAGTGTCAGGTCTACCTATAAAGCCCCGAGGACACGTCTAGTTATATAGCCTATGTGTCACGTCTAAATGGTCACAGTGTCACGTCTAACTAGCAATCCTAGTGCTAAGCCCAGTTGTATAGTCCCAGTTCAAATCTAGTTATGTCGCTCGTGTCACGTCTATCTGAATCATCCCATGATCACGTTCAGTTATATAGTTCCAGTGCCACGCTGAGTTATATAGTTACAATGCCACGTCTAGTTGCATAGTTACAATGTCACGTCTACTTAAATAGTCACAGTGTCACATCCAGTTTTAGCCCCAGTGTCATTTCAGGTTGAATAGTCTCAGTGTTATGTCCAGTTACATAGTCCAAGTGTCGCGTCTAGTTATACAGTTCCAATGTAGGGTCCAGCTGTATAATTATAGTGTCACATCCAGTTATATAGTCCAAATGTTGCATTTGGTTGCATAGCCACGGTATCACGTCTATATATATATATATATATATATATATATATATATAGCCACAGTGTCACGTCTTGTTATATAGCCACAGCATCAAACCTAGTGATACATCCACAGCGTCACGTCAGTTATATAACCACAGTGTTGCGTCTAGTTAAAAAACCACAGTGTCACATCCAGTTATATAGCCAAGCTGTCATGTCTAGTTATATAGTCACGGTGTCACGTCTAGTTATATAGCCACGGTATCACGTCTAGTTATATAGCCAAGCTGTCATGTCTAGTTATATAGCCACGCTGTCACGTCTAGTTATATAGCCACGGTATCACGTCTATATATATATAGCTACGCTGTCATGTCTAGTTATATAGCCACGGTATCATGTCTATATATATATAGCTACGCTGTCACGTCTAGTTATACAGCCACGCTGTCACGTCTAGTTATGTAGCCACGGTGTCACGTCTAGTTATATAGCCGCGGTGTCACGTCTAGTTATATAGCCGCGGTGTCACGTCTAGTTATATAGCCACGCTGTCACGTCTAGTTATATAGCCACGCTGTCACGTCTAGTTATATAGCCACGCTGTCATGTCTAGTTATATAGCCACGGCGTCATGTCTAGTTATATAGCCACGGTGTCACGTCTAGTTATATAGCCACGCTGTCACGTCTAGTTATATAGCCACGGTGTCATGTCTAGTTATATAGCCACGGTGTCATGTCTAGTTATATAGCCACGGCGTCATGTCTAGTTATATAGCCACGGTGTCACGTCTAGTTATATAGCCACGGTGTCATGTCTAGTTATATAGCCACGGCGTCATGTCTAGTTATATAGCCACGGTGTCACGTCTAGTTATATAGCCACGGTGTCACGTCTAGTTATATAGCCACGCTGTCACGTCTAGTTATATAGCCACGGTGTCATGTCTAGTTATATAGCCATGGTGTCATGTCTAGTTATATAGCCACGGCGTCATGTCTAGTTATATAGCCACGGTGTCACGTCTATTTATATAGCCACGGTGTCATGTCTATTTATATAGCCACGGTGTCATGTCTAGTTATATAGCCACGGTGTCACGTCTAGTTATATAGCCACGGTGTCGTGTCTAGTTATATAGCCACAGTGTCATGTCTAGTTATATAGCCACGGTGTCATGTCTAGTTATATTGCCACGGTGTCATGTCTAGTTATATAGCCACGGTGTCATGTCTAGTTATATTATATCATAGTGTACTAGGTGAAATGAGATGTCAAAATATAAGGCATGTCATTATAATATTTCAGCGGTTGCGTTCTGTCTGCTGGTAATGATTATATTCAAATGTCAAACACTGACTGAACATAACCTGGGATGATTTGACAAAGGAAGTAGTTTTAAACATCGCCACCTTCATTCATGAACAGCATGATTCAGGAAATAACTGAGGTATATTTTTAAAATTTTTATACTCATCTCTCCACGCGTGACAGTAGTCTCCTGGCCATGCATGTTTGATTATTAGTCTCTTGCTACTTTATCTTTCATTATCTTGGTACTGAGTCTCAAATTTGCAGTTGTCCTATCATCAACTTTCTGATGTTAAAATTCTAGATCTTGTAAGCGTCACGTGCTTACACTTTCAAGTCTGACTACGTTCAGCATTCTCTTTAATGAGATGTAGCCACCTATAATCTGTAATGAGATGTAGCCAGCAGTAATCTGTAATGAGATGTAGCCATCTGTAATCTGTATCAAGATTCTACCAAACGTTTTCTGTATCACGATTCCGCTGGACAATATTCTCATTTATTACGAGATCCTGGAAAACTTTATTTACATTTTGTAAAGTACAAACAGCAGTTACGAAAGTTTTCTAACAAGAGTAGAATGAAGTTTCTTTTTAACATGGAAATTTTACCTGTAAATCTGCAAACAGTTTGTGACAAAAAATGCATGCTTATATGAACTACACAGAACAAAATGGCAGCAGGCACTTTCACAACTTATCTGACGACCTTGACACTTGCAGAAAGTAAAAGGACATTGAGATGTATCAAGTACTTACCAGACAACTCCAAGTCTTTCAAGACTGAAACAGCGAAATGATGCTGGGAGATCTCAGTTCCTAGCTGAGCTAGTAGCTAAATCATACAGCCAGAAAATTCTGTTGAGCGGAGAGTTCAGAGTAGCAGGTGTGTAGTGCTTACCAACAGAAAGACGAAACAGTATGGCGGTCCGACAGCAGGAATGTTTCTGCCAGAAACGAGGAGGTGTAACGAGCGTGCCAACCAAAGAGTGAGTACTGCAGGCCGAAATATGTGCCTTAGTGAGTAGCAAGGATCCCTGATCCGTACGAGTGCATGAATGACACACGAGATCAAAACCAGATGACAACAAACTGCGTCCAAACATCCAGAAAAAGAAGGTTTTCTTAAAGTTTATGATAATTTCAAAGATGTTTAAGGTCTGTAACAGACTGAGGTCGTCTTTACACCCCCGGGCAGAAAATAGAAAATCCCGCACATGTGGGTCACAACCCAAAGCATGCCGGGAAGAAACACAGAAAATAGAGTGCCTCCTTTTATAGTATGTGCTCAGCCAGGTAAGAGATTGGTGTGTTTTTCTGGAGAGAGAGAGAGAGAGAGAGAGAGAGAGAGAGAGAGAGAGAGAGAGGGAGAGGGGGGGGAGGGTATCAGATGATCTGAAGGTAGGGAGCCGGTGAACTTTAAGTGTGCAATCAAAATATGCAAGAATATATTTTCTCATGTCAAGCTTAAACGCTTCAATATATTTACATGTAATGATCACTACGTTTACAAGTAATGTTCACTACGTTTACAAGTAATGCTCATTACATGTACAAGTTCACTACATTTACATTTAATGCTCACTACGTCTACAAGTAATCATCACTACATGTACAAGTAATGCTCACTACATGTGCAAGTAATGTTCACTACGTGTAGAAGTAATTCCCACTACGCGTACAAGTAATGCTAACTACATTTATAAGTAATGCTCAATACGTTTACAAGTAATGTTCACTAAGTTTACAAGGAATGGTCACAACATTTGCAAGTAATGCTCACTACGCGTACAAGTATTGCTCACTTCGTGTACAAATAATGCTCACTACGTGCACAGATAATACTCACTACGTGTACAAGAAATGCTTACTACGCGTACAAGTAATCCCCATTACGTATATAAGTAATGGTAACTACATATACAAGTAATACTCATTACATATATAAGTAATGGTAACTACATATACAAGTAATACTCATTACATATAGAAGTAACGGTAACTACAAATACTAGTAATCCTCATTACATATATAAGTAATGTTCAAACTCTTCACTACATATATCCATAATCTCCAGATTATTGATGCTGGAATCACTGTAATGCTCTTTCCATCTAAGCTTAATCTCCAGAGTATTTCTTCAATTTTCTAACAAGCTCAGGTTTGAATTGTTGTAAAATACCCTCTCTGACACTCAGTTCTAATGTGCTGTTAATCTCGAGCTACTCTTTCTACCAACCACAGATCTAATGTGCTATTAATCTTAAGGTACTCTTTCTAACAACCACAGATCTAATGTGCTATTAATCTCGAGCTATTTTTTCTACCCACCACAAATCAAAGCGAGTGGCCTCGTTCATTTTCTACTCATCGCCAACTGCTATAAATAGAAAACTGTCATTTCACATCCTGAGTATTCCTTTGTACACTCATCGCTTCATCTACCGCACATCTGACAATGAGATGAAAGAATCCAGGACTGTCTAGGCATGTCATTATAATATTTCAGCGGTTGCGTTCAGTCTGTTGGTAATGATTATACTGTTTGATCTTGATTGATTGATCTTTATTTCAAAAGGGTTAAGAATTGGGCACGCAGGCCCGTCTGACATTCTGCCCTTTATCATACATCTTTCACTCTATTCCAGACATTCTACAAATATGCTGTTCATGTAACAAACATAATTAACACTGAAGCTGAGAGACATAAAATAAAATATAACATTTACGTTTCGCTGTTAAACATTTCACTCAGCACAGAAGTAACTACATACATATATAAATGAATATCTACCAAACCAAATTTCGGGACTATTCAGAATAAACAATTAACTGTATTCAGTGTCTGTAAGAGCAGTCTAATATAACTTTTAAGTTTTATGATTCATGAAGGCATGTAGTCGACATCAAATAAATATTGGGAAAGTTTATATTTGTAGGAAGGATTATAATTTATATTTTTTTATACAGGATGGGAGGGTATTCCAAAGATGACCAGCAGAATAACTAAAGCTTTTCTTGTAAAGATCAAGTCTAGGTTTTGGAAGACATATGTTGTTCAAGCATTGGCTGCACTTTGGGCTAAATTTAAACATGTTCCATAGATAAGGCGGGGCATGCCGTGAAAGAATTTGATGTGCTAATTTGACTTTGTTGAAGAGAAACCTGTTCTTAAGAGGCAGTATTTTGATACGTTTGTGCTGGTTAGTTGTTTGTGCTTGATCTTTGTCACTAATAAGCTTTACTGCTCGCTTTTGGAGTGAGCAAAGCCTCTTTGTATTTGACACTGAGCAACCATCCCAGATTGTTGAGCAGTAGTCTAAATGTGTTTGTATATGTGAAATAAATGATGTCTTCCTTGTGTCTTGATCGATGAAGTGCTTAATTTTGGCTTACTGGTATACTTTTGTGCGATGAGTTTTGTTAGACCTTGCACATGAGAGTTCCAGGTCAGATGTTGGTCAATAATAAGACCTAGTGTTTTGTGCTCGCTAACGTTTTCTATCTGTGATGTTTCTGTGCTGAGCCGAAGTGTTGTTTTTGTTGCGTTTTGTAGTTTCTGTCTTGTTGTTATGAGCACTGATTTCGTTTTATCCGTATTTATAATCATGCCATCGTTTTTGGTCCATCTAATTAAATTGTATAACTCGACCTGAAGAGTTGATTCTAGATTAATACAGTTGTAGTCACTGGTGTAGACTGTGCAATCATCGGCAAAAAGGTCACGAGAAGAGTGTTTAAGATGAAGTAGAAGATCATTGATATAGATAGCAAAGAGCAACGGGCCTAGAATAGAACCTTGCGGAACACCAGTGTCAGCTTTAGCAGAATTTGATAGAGAATTGTCGAAGAATACCACCTGTTGTCTGTCTGAAAGAAACGATGCAATTAATTTTATTAGGTCAGGGTGCAATTTATAAGTCTTTATTTTCTTACAAGAATATCGTGGTCAGTCATATCAAATGCCTTTTTAAAGTCGACAAAGATGGCACCACATAGTCTGTCGTCATTTATGTTTACTAACCAGTTTTCTGTCATTTTGGTAAGAGCTGTGTGGCAGGAATGATTGGGTCTAAAGCCTGACTGACTATCTATGAGTAAATTGTTCTCTTGCATGTGTCGTAGAGTTATTTTGTGTATGTGTTTTTCGAGTGGTTTTGATAATGACAATAATATGGATATTGTCTATAGTTGGTAAGATTGTTAGATGAGCCAGATTTAAAGCGAGGATACACCTTAGCAGTTTTAAAAGCCTCGGGAAAATAACATTTTGCAATGAGCTGATTGTAAATGTATGTTAGTTTATGTGAAATGACAGGTGCAGCTTAACGTAAGATCTTATTACTAATATCATCAAGCCCAGCTGTATTGTTGTTTTTTAAGGTTAAGAGATAACTGTGAACTTCACTGACTGTTAAGAGTGGAGTATGTAACTGTTTGAAATCAGTACATCTGCTGTCCAGGAATATTTGTAGTTCATGTAAATCGCATACAGGAGCTGATACTGATGATTTAAGAACGTTGATTTCTTCTTTGAAATGTATACTGATATGTGCGCCAGTGTATGCACGATTGATGGCTTGAAAATCAAATTCTTTTCTTTTATTTGATAGGGTATTTATGGCTTTCCAAATTGATCTACTGCCTGATTTATTCTGTACTAGATTCCTAAAGTAATTTTTTCTCTTGTTTTATTAAATAATGAACTTTCTTTCTGAGTGAACGGTAGGTCATAAAGTCCTTGATTTTGTGCGCCAGGTCACGTTCTCTCATGTCATGTAATATTTCAGGTGTTATCCAAGGTGACTTCGTCTGGTGTTTTACTCTCAACTCTTTCATGGGGACATGTTTGTCTAATATATCTCTGAAGATCTTTAGCCAATATTCTATTGCCTCATCAGGGTCAGTTAGTTGGTACACGTGTGTAAGTGAAGATTCTTGCAAATCATTAAGGAATAATTCTAGGTTAAATTTTCTCAATCTTCTAAATTTCATACTGATGTGATTGTGTTTAGGAAGTTTATATCCCTTTCTTGTCCACTTACAGCAGACTTGGTAATGATAACTTAACGAATTATGAGGGATATTACATTCAATGATGTTTTCTGGGTGGGCTACATATATATATATATATATATATATATATATATGATCTAATAATGTGGACGATACTTCTGTTACTCTGGTAGGTTTGGTGACAATTTGGCAAAAATTGTAGGATAATATAATATTGCTCCAAGTTGGATTTGATTGTGTTAGATCTATGTTGAAATTTCCAAGAATGATAATATCTTTGAACTTAAAAGTTGAAACCTCATCCATCATAGTCGTGAAGTGATCATACCACAGGGATGATGCATTTGGATTAAGGTATAAAAGTCCAGTAACTAATGGACTTTGGTTTGGTAGTTTAACTTCCACCCAAATACACTCTACCTCTGATGATTCGAGATCTTCTCTTCACCTAAACCGGATAGTTGTGGAGACATACATTACAAGACCTGTTTCTAGTTTTCTAGCTGGGTCACGCCGGATCATGTTAAAACCATTAATTAATGAAGATATTAATCTTCATCGGTTATGTTCCTATTTAAACGGCTTTCAGAAAAGCCAAAATGTGGAAATTTTGATTTAATATGTGTGTTACTTCAGGAATTTTACCTAATAGGTGATATACATTCAGATGGCCTATTCGAAGTCCTTCTTTATATAACCACTTTTTCGGTAGGTGGGTTCATTTTATAATCCTGTGTACTGTTATTGGTTTGAAAGTAATTCCTATTAGTATACTTAATACTGAAGTAAATAAACTTTTAAACACTACACAGAGACACACTCTGTATATTAAACTTTCAACTGGTACACAACTCACTAGCTGAAATAATTGGAAGCTGAAAGAGAGACACGCCTAACTACTGAATAATTAAACACTGAAATATGCGAATTCACTAACAAGTTGAGTAATTAAGTATATAGTTCTCACACACACACAGATACAACTCACAAACTGCAAAGACCTATAGAAAGTTAAGAAGAATTAGAAAAATATATACAAAAGAAAAGGGCAAGAAATAAAACGCAATAATAAAACGTAAAGAATTCTAAATAAACTTAAGAAAATAAAGATATCAGTCACTATGTCCTGCTGAGTAATAATTCTTTTTTGACATTGCGGGTTGAAGGTTTCAGTTTGTGATGGATCACGATGATATTGCCATCAGGCTAAGGCATGTGGTGTCTGTAAGCTACCATGCCATGTGAATTATGCGGAGATAACATATAGGCATGACTCAAGGCTGCAGGGCTATACTGCAACAAATACTGCAGCTCTCTTTGAGGATATTGCATGGAACTTGCTTGTGTGTTGAAGTCTTCCAGTGAGCTGGGCGACGGAGGAAGAATCCTGACGTTGTTGACGCTCGTATCGGCTCGTCTGACCGTCTGAGGCTGACGTGAGGGTAGGGGTGGAAACATTGTGTCATAGTCGATGGTTTGCTGTGGAACAGGTGGTGCAGATTTGGAGGTCCCTATGGTTTTAGTGCTCGGAGTAGAGCTGGCTTTCTGGGGGGGGGGGGGGTTGTTAGATGTGGGTGTTGTTTGTGGCCATCCAACTGTACTACGTCTTTCTGTAGTGTACATTCTGGAAACTTTAGATTTTTGGCAAGGATGCTGGTACCAAGTTTTGATGTATGTATGTGGTCCCTGTACATCCGTTTCTTCGGGGCACCAGAGGCTGAGATGAAGAACACAGTGTGGTCTATGAAGACAATGTTGTTACCACGACAGTATGACTGAAGTGCCTTGTTGTTGATGTCTACCAGGCGGCGTCCAGGACCGGAGCAGGGTGGAATGATGGAAGATAGGAAGATGGCTGCAGTCGGATACTTTTCCTTGATAGCGGAAGTCAAAGCCTGCATGTCGGAACGTCTGATGTTCTGGCCATTCATGCTGTCATTTATGCCAACATGTACGGAGATTTTCCTCACACCCTGGTCTATATTAAAACTTCTCACTGTTTGCGTTATTTTCACAATACCAGCTCCCGGTACTGCAACTACTGAGACAGTCTCTTCGTCTGCTATGGACATCCGCTCGCCATATACGCCTTTTAGCAGAGAATCCCCAATCATTAAATGTGTTGGACCGTCCCTGATTTTGTGAATGGGAATTTGCTGCGTATTTCGTTCACGTTGTTTTTGGTTAGATTGTGATTGGAGGTGGGATGCGCTGTTTGACTGAGATGATTGTTGCGTCCTGTCTGTCTGCTGAGTATCTGGTACAGAGCTTTGTTCTAGAGCGTCGAATCTGTTGGTGATCTGGACCTGGATGGGGTACTCGTATTTTGTGATATGCTGGTCTTGCTCACCTGGTAAAGTTTCACTGACTTCACTCTGTTTTTGTTGGTCATTTTTCTTGTGAATTTTGTTTACACTGGCTGGCAACAATGGCTGAGCCTTCGGCTTCATGTTGAGATTAGTTTGACTAGCAGCCACTGACTGACTGTGACTACCAGTTTCTGTCTGGTTGTTTTTATGTAGTTTTCTACTACTGCGGTTTTCGCTGTTCACTGATTGAATGAGCAGCTTCAGCTTGGTATTTTCTTCTCTCAGCTGTTCAGCCTCTTTTTTTATATTTCATTCTCCTCACTGAGTGACTTTACAACTTCGGACTTCATGTCACTGATAAGTATTTTCACAAATTCTTTAATAGCTTCTGTGAGGTCATGGCCACAGAGACAAGTAAGTGATTTTGTATATGTACCAACAGCTTGATGAGAACTGACAGTCTCACTAAGTCTAGGAACATTACTCTGCAAAGATTTTTCGGAGTTTGGTTCCGTTATTATATCAGTCTCGCTAGAACTGTTAGCTGGGTTGTCTTTATGAGTAAAGGTGTCTGAAGACAGTGGAGCTTTCTCAGTAGAAGCTATTGCTCCTTGTTCTCCAGCAGTATCTGGGATTATTGGTTCTTCTGCAACAAGTGTAGATAGTGATTCATGTTTGCTGGAGGCTTCTTTGCTGGTGATAATAACAGCATTTTCTGCCCCACTCTTCCGCTGTCATGATTTCCTTTCTATCGTCGACTTTTTTGCAGGACTTGCAAAACTTTCAGCCATGTTTGTAATTGATGTGTTTAGTTCATCTGGGTTATCTGCTTGAGGGAGCTGACTGACCATCACTTCCTTGACTGTGTTTATGTTTCCTTCTTGCAGCTCCATAAACTGTTTTGTTAGCCAAGATTCAATGGCCTCGGTGCCACCTTGTACCATCATTTTGTTCTTGGTGTGGTAAAGATGAACTGTAAGGACGGTGTTTTTATGATGTCCTCAACATTAGCGCCCTGCTTGTCGTACCTCTCTTCTCTTTCTGCTTGATAGACCTTCCTAAGGGCTTGCCTCAGGGACACGTTCTGAAGTGTGTTGTGACATGTCACGACATACTGTCTTCGTTAGTGTATTTTATTGTTAAGCCCGGTGGCTTACCGCATTTCTTTAGCTTTGTTCCCATGGCCTTTTGTTTGTTTAGAATATAGTTCTTTGTTGTGGTGGACCGGAGACCATCCCGCCGGCTGGGCTTGTTCGTCACCTCACAGATTAAACCTTCTTTTCCGCATTCTATCATTGTTAAATAATGTCCAGATTAAACAAACAAAACATTTTGGCCGACAATGGGCAGACCGCGTGGCTTATCGAAAAATGGTGGTGAAAACTGGTGACCACTCAGAGAAAGAATGTCTTACGGCAATTTTATGAATTAACTTCACAAATTCATATATTTTGAAGAATGTTCATAATCCAATGAAAATACAATTTCTTCTCTGTGAAATCAATAGAGGTCTCTTTCAGTAAATTATTTTCTCACAATCAGTTCGCTTCTCACAATCAGTTCGCTTCTCACAATCAGTTCGCATGTAATATAACTGATTCAAACTGCTACTGAAAAACAGAATATGCCGTGTCACATTAGGCACTGTAGCTTTATATGTCATATCACATTAGGCACTGTAGCATTATATGTCATGTCACATTAGGCACTGTAGCATTATATGTCATGTCACATTAGGCACTGTAGCATTATATGTCATATCATATTAGGCACTGTAGCTTTATATGCCATGTCACATTAGGTACTGTAGCTTTATATGCCATGTCACATTAGGCATTGTAGCTTTATGTATCTGTTATGGGTGACAGATTTAATGAAGAACTACCCCTTCCAGGGTGTCGAGGTTGTGTATTATGTCAAGAGAAAAGTATGTAACAGGAATTGCTGTGACCTCTTCTGTAATTTTTATGTGGGCGAGTTTTATGTCGGCAACGTTTTCATATTCTTTAACACAGAGCAATATCAGCTTTCATAGACAAACTAGACACGTTAAAATTAGCAATATCATCTTTCACACACAAACTAGACAAGCACCAAATAACGATATCAGCTTTCATACACAAACTAGACACGTAACAAATGGCGATATCAGTTTTCATAGACAAATTAGACAAACTATACAATAAAATAGACATGTACAATAAACTAACACATGTACAGTAAACTGACACATGTAAAATAAACTAGTATCCACTATAAATCCACTGACTATGAATGTTATATTGAAATCTGACTAAAGTTAGCTAAAAACCATAGCTGTCCACATCCCACGTTAACAAAAAAATTCCCAACAAACAGCTGCTAATTCTTGGGTTAGCGGGATAAAAACATTCTACAGAACATGAACAAAATCTTAGTTTTGTTGTCACTTCCTTGTCTACTGGCAACAAAACGTCACTTTGTCGTCCACTGTTCTCTTTCCTTTCAGAAATGTCACATTCGTTTCTTGACTCTGGGACTCAAAGTTACACCATTAAAACTTGACTGAAAACATCGCGGCTTGTCTGACACCATTGAATCTTGACAGAGGATATTGCGGCTTGTCTGACAACACTGAATCTTCACTGAGGATATTGCGGCTTGTCTGACAACACCGAATCTTTACTGAAGATATCGTGGCTTGTCTGACAACACTGAATCTTTACTGAAGATATCGTGGCTTGACCGACACCACTGAATCTTTACTGAGGATGTTGCGGCTTGTCCGACACCACTGAATCTTTACTGAAGATATTGCGGCTTGTCTGACACCACTGAATCTTTACTGAGGATATTGCGGCTTGTCTGACACCACTGAATCTTTACTGAGGATATTGCGGCTTGTCTGACACCACCGAATCTTTACTGAGGATATTGTGGCTTGTCTGACACCACTGAATCTTTACTGAGGATATTGTGGCTTGTCTGACAACACTGAATCTTTATTGAAGATATTGCGGCTTGTCTGACAACACTGAATTTTTACTGAGGATATTGCGGCTTGTCTGACACCACCGAATCTTTACTGAGGATATTGTAGCTTGTCTGACACCACTGAATCTTTACTGAGGATATTGCGGCTTGTCTGACAACACTGAATCTTTATTGAGGATATTGCGGCTTGTCTGACAACACTGAATCTTGACTGACAACACCGTGGATGCTTGACACCACTAAATCCTGACTGACAAAATCGCGACTTGTCTGACACCATTTGAACTTGAACAATACCATTACATGACCAAAACCATGTGTAGCACACACTAATGCTTGAGTCAGCATGGCGAACTTTGTCACATTTTTATCTGAGTCAGCATGGCAAACTTTGTCACATTTTTATCTGAGTAAGCATGGCGAACTTTGTCACATTTTTATTTGAGTCAACATGGCAAACTTTGTCACATTTTTATCTGAATTAGCATGGTGAACTTTGTCACATTTTTACTCGAGTCAGCATGGTGAACTTTGTCACATTTGTGAGCCAGCATAGTGAACTTTGTAACATTTTACATATAATTTTTTTTTACTGATCCGTCTGTAATTATCATCGCCATCTTTTCCACATTATTATAATAACCATCATTATCATATATTCATTTCGATCACAATAACTGACATTATTGCTGTAAATATCTTTATACATCCACCAACTCATCTCTAGTATCACCGCAATAGAATCATCTCTGATATCACCACAACAGAATCATCTCTGGCATCATCAAAACATAATCATCTCTGGCATCACCACAACAGAATCATCTCTGGAATCATCACAAAAGAATCATCTCTGGCATCATCACAACAGAATCATCTCTGGCATCATCACAACAGAATCATCTCTGGCATCACCACAACAGAATCATCTCTGACATCACCACAACAGAATAATCTCTGACATCATCACAACAGAATCATCTCTGACATCATCACAACAGAATCATCTCTGGCATCACCACAACAGAATCATCTCTGACATCATCACAACAGAATCATCTCTGGCATCATCACAACAGAATCATCTCTGGCATCATCACAACAGAATCATCTCTGGCATCACCACAACAGAATCATCTCTGACATCACCACAACAGAATAATCTCTGACATCATCACAACAGAATCATCTCTGACATCATCACAACAGAATCATCTCTGGCATCACCACAACAGAATCATCTCTGACATCATCACAACAGAATCATCTCTGGCATCATCACAACACAATCATCTCTGACATCACCACAATAGAATCACCTCTGACATCACCACAACATAATCATCTCCTACGATCGTTTCTTCCATTATTTCAACACTATCAATCACTTCTTTCATTATTTCAACACTATCATTTATTCCATTATTTCAACACTATCATTTCTTACATTAATTCAGCACTATTGTTTCTTCCACTATGTCAACAGTATCATTTCTTCTATTATTTCAACAGTATCGTTTCTTCCATTATTTCAACACCATTATTTCTTACATAATATCAATACAATTATTTCTTCCATTATTTCAACACTATTATTTCTTACATAATGTCAGTACTACCATTTCTTCCATTATTTCAACACCATTATTTCTTACATAATATCAATACAATTATTTCTTCCATTATTTCAACACTATTATTTCTTACATAATGTCAGCACTATCATTTCTTCCATTATTTCAACGCTATTTTTCCTCCCATTATTTCGACATTATCATTTGTCCATTATTTCAACACTATTATTTCTTCCATTATTTCAACACTATCATTTCTTCCATTATGTCAACACTATCGTTTCTTCCATTATTTCAACACTATCTTCCATTATGTCAACACTATCGTTTCTTACATTGTGTCACCACGATCAAATGATTAATCTTTGATGTCGTCATATACTGTCAGCTGTGACGAAGTGCCACCAAGTTCCTCTTGCACCAATACTACCATTGCCTGTTTCGTCTGTACTTTCATCATCTAGACAATTTATATCTGGTGTGGCTCGTGTCAGAGATATTTGATACACATTTACAAGTATAGGTCAAAGGTTACCAGGAAAAGATGGTAAACCAAGCCAGCGATAAATTAATTGCACTACAGACATAAGACTGTACCAGCAATAAGTTTTACAACAAACTTTGTTGCTGCAATAAACCCACTCAAGACTTACAGTCAATAAATCAGAAATCTCTCTAGAGCTTAGGGCGAAACAGCCACACATCTTACCAATATCTCTCTCTCTCTCTCTCTGACTCAGGTAAGTTTCGCACCTACGAACACTGTAATTAGATCGAGCTCTCTCAGTTATGAGACCAAGCCATGTATGGTATCTTATTTTCTCATTTGTTCAGTGACAGAATTGCGGGCATTGTAAGCAAGACACATTATCTTCGAAGACACAGTATGCTCAACACAAAGTTGAACTAGTATTGAGCTTATTACAGCACGATGTGAATCAGTATTTCACTCTTTGAATACTTGACAGCACTATTTTTAAGTAGATATTTTGTTTAGCTGCACCACAATGACTCCGAAACACGTTACGTTCATATTCACCGTATAAAAAAAGATAATCCGGGTGAACGATAACAAAGCACTACACAATTAGCAATACGAATGTGAGCAGTGAACATGAGTAACAACTCAACTAAGATAACTAACAGTGAACATGAGTAACAACTCAACTAAGATAACTAACAGTGAACATGAGTAACAACTCAACTAAGATAACTAACAGATGGCACACTTAACATGAATCCAAATATCACAGAAATCAGCGCTTGCAATATACAACCAAAAGTTTAATGAACAAAACCCTAAGTATGAATGAGTGCTTGTAAATAAATGTTGTGACTGAAAATTGAGATGAAGAACAATCAGCACTGAGCACACACACACACACACACACAAACAAACAAACACACAAACACACACACACACACAAACACACCGTCCGGCCGATTTGCCATTACATGGAACTCAAACTATCACACTGAATATTGAAAAACGTACTGACCTCGTTTATACCGAAACACTCCATACACAACCTTCCAGTCAAGAATAATATTTTGTCCTAAAAAGGACAAACCAAGCTTTCCACACACTACTTAACGAACTTTACAATATTTGCTCTAAAACGACAATCAAAGCTACAAAAAAAAAAACTACGAGATGAATCAAGCACACTAACGACTAATCGAGACCAAATCAACAATACGTCCTAACGCTTTCCCATCTTAAATATAAGTCTTCTCTCCCGCAAAAATCACCACAGACCCACTGACGAAACTGGCCAATGGGAACACGGAGACATGTCTTGCTCTCTGCTTGCCAAAATCAGCTGATCTGTGGTCAACAACTTTTGACGACAAATAACTGAGTTACTATCTCCATTCTGTTACAGGATAACATTCTGTGGAGGAATGTAGAATAACTGTTTGCATAACCGTTTAGGTGTGACGGGCGCCCAGCCACATAAGAAAGTGGCTGGGCGTGCCACGGGATTAACTGCAGCTACTATTCAAATCTGTGGTTGAAGAATACAAGGTAGAAAAGACAAGGCTTGCAATGATGCTACAAGAATCTACAGATCCGGTGGTACGAGAAGTGCAGCCAACACTTAAAACTGGACGAAAATGGAGAGTAAGTGAGCAAGTGACCGCAGCCAGAGAAACACAGGAGCTGAAAGAAGTAAGAGGATGCACCCAGACCAACAGAAGGGGATTTGGTCATGGTGAAATCAAATGGTGGTCAAAGGCTTCCTGCAAGGAAAGAAGGGATATGATCATCAGCGAAGTAAGGAATTCAGAGGATGATAAGCGGGCCCAGATGGCAGTCCAACAGGTACAGCAAGGTCAGTGGACAACATGGGAGGAAGTCCTGCAGAGATCACTAACATGGGAGGAAGTGCTGCAGAGATCACTAACATGGGAAGAAGTCCTGCAGAGATCACTAACATGGGAGGAAGTCCTGCAGAGATCACTAACATGAAATGACATCTTGAAAATGGCACCCCTAAGGCTCAGCTTCATCATCAGAGCTACTTATGACCTTCTGCCTACGAGCTCCAACCTACATAAATGTGGTACATCAGAAGATACAAAGTGCCCTCTCTGCAACGAAAGGCAAATATTGGAACATGTGCTGTCAGCATGCTGATTATCATTAGCACAAGGACACTACACCTGGCGACACAAAAGAGTGCTGCAGGAACTAGTAGCCATTGTAGACAGAGCAAAAGATAAAGCAAAAAGCAGAAAAACGGTCGAGACTGCACCTAACTGCTTCACAGGCGCTGGTAAGACATCAAATATTGAAATCAGGGACATTCCCTTACCATCACTGCTAGATGGTGGAAATGACTGAGATGTGATAGCGAACCTACAGGAAGAAGAGAATACCCGACTGCCATCAAGAACACAGGAATGCAACCGGACATTGTAGTGTACTCCACAGCAAAACAGGAAATACGAAGGTCATACCGAAAGTCGTGAGCAAAAGTTTTACAAAATCAGTATTTATACATTGAGAAAATATAAATGTATTACCTTAACCTGCATTCTTTGTACTTCATGTAGAGGTCACATGGCGTCACCATCATGTGTCACGTGACTACGCGGAGCAGAAACAAAATGGCAGATGCTGAAGTTTTGTTTCGTCAACGTGCTGTTATTGAGTTACTCGTTAAAGAGGAAATCCCCGCTGCTGAAATTCACCAAAGACTTCAACTTGCTTATGGAGATGTGTGTATGGGTGCTAGTAGTGTTAGGAGGTGGGTGAAACATTTCAAAGATGGAAACACGAGAGTCCAAGATATGCCTCACAGCAGTCGCCCTCGAACTGCCTCCATTAAACCCAACGTGGAAACGGTTAACGACATCATTAAAGAAGACAGACGTGTCACAGTATCTGAAATTGCTGTAAATCTTGGAATACGACACAGTACAGTACAGGAAATGATTGAAGCCCTAAGCTATAGAAAAGTTTGTGCCATCTGGGTCCCACAGGAGAGAATGTCCAGAAAGCAGTGTGTCTGTGCCATCGGTCAGCTGGAACGGAATTCTACCGGGAGAGTATTTTCAAACTTGCAGAGCGATGGGAAAGATGTGTGCAGAAAAATGGAGATTATGTTGAAGAGTGAAGAAAAGGATGCAGAATAAAGTGGTACATTTATATTTTTTCTATCCATAAATTTTGATTTTTAAAAAATCTTTGCTCACGACTTTCCGTATGACCCTTGTAATAATGATCGAACTTTCGGTTCAATACGGAAGAAAAACAGAGGAGCAGCGTCTATTCAGATGTGAGAAGTAGTGACCTGGTCAAGCAACTGAGGCAGGGGGCAGGAGTCAGGGCAAAAGTGATAGCTGTAGAAGTGGGAGCGAGAGGATTCGTAGCAACATCAGCATACGATCTATGTAAGTAACTGGGCATAAAGGGACAAGCAAGAGGAAGGGTATTGAAGAGCCTTTCAGAAACAGCAGAAAAGGCCTTATGCTGGCTGTAGAGCATGTGTAACAAGCACTGAGAACTTCAAGAACTTGGAGCATGTGTAACAAGCACTGAGAACGTCAAGAACTTGGAGCATGTGTAACAAGCATTGAGAACTTCAAGAACTTGGAGCATGTGTAACAAGCACTGAGAACTTCAAGAACTTGGAGCATGTGTAACAAGCATTGAGAACTTCAAGAACTTGGAGCATGTGTAACAAGCACTGAGAACTTCAAGAACTTGGTCTGTCACAACCAGCACCGGTCCCTCCTAACTAAATAGTTAAGATGCAACTGCAGCGTCAGCTGGAAAACCGCTGGTTCATTTCCGGGACTGGAAAAAAAGCGATAAGTCACAAAAGTTCTGGGAGTCATGATCCAGAGGGGGCCACCCCCTTACAGTGTCAGGAGTTTAACAGGGCCGAAACACTTGTCTGATGAGCGATACTTCCTCTGATGATCTGAAGGAGTTGTGTTGTTGTTCCGCTCTCTACAGTAGAGAGTTTCTTGCATATTCCTGTCTGCAGTCAGATAAAGTCCACGTCACTAGTTTGTTCCTGCCTGCATTTAGATAAAGATCACGTCACTAGTTTGTTCCTGCAGCATTTAGATAAAGACCACGTCACTAGTTTGTACCTGTCTGCAGTCAGATAAAATCCACGTCACTATTTTGTACCTGTCTGCAGTCAGAAAAAGTTCACGTCACTAGTTTGTTCCTGTCTGCAGTCAGATAAAGTCCACGTCACTAGTTTGTTCCTGTCTGCAGTCAGATAAAGTCCAAGTTTGTTCCTGCCTTATCTTATATCTTATATCCTTCCTGTGTCGTTAAACGTCACATAGTGCTCATAAGGTATTTCGACAATTTTTCCTGTCTTCGGCGAGTCTTTCAACCTCATCAAGGGATTTTACACCTGTTAATTTGGCCTCTCATAATAATGTCCTCTTCGGAGTTTCATGCCGTCTGCCTCATTTTCTTTGGCCTGTTGTGTTCCACTTGATAGCTTGTTTTGGGATTATCTGATCATTTCTTTTCATCAAGTGACCAACATATGTCCATCTCTTTTTCCTGATCACCCATGAGACTGGTTGTTGTTCAGTCATCTGTCTTATCCCTGCATTGTTCTTGAATTCGTTCCACTTGATGCCAAGTATTTTCCTTAGGCATTTGTTTTCAAAAGAGTCTAATTTCTTTTCTATTTCTTTAGTTGTTTTCCAGCTTTTGCATGCATAAATGAGGGTGGATATGACATTTGAATTGAATTGTCTAAACTTGGTTTTTGTGCTTATAACTTTTGAATTCCACATGTTCTCAAGATTCTTGAAGATTGATGCTGCTTTTGCAATTCTGATTCTAACTTCCTTTCTAGTGTCACCATCCTGGTCTATGTAGCTGCCAAGGTATGCAAATTGATTGACTTCTTCAATATCTGTCCCTTCTATATGTATTTTTCCATTTTGATTAAGGGGAATTTTCAATATTTTTGTTTTTTTCCTTGTTAATTTCAATTCCTATTTTGCTAGCCAGTGAAGACAGGCTATCTGTTTTTTCTTGCATGGAATTCACATTAGTACTGATAAGAGTTATGTCATCAGCAAAATCAAGATCTTCTAGTTGGGTCCCATGTACCCAGTCAATACCTGTGTTACCTGTGCAGCATTTTTTCATTATGAAATCTGTTGTAATCCCAAAAAGTAAAGAAGACAGTATACATCCTTGTTTCACACCTGTTTCAATCTGGAACCATTCACTCATCCCTTCTTCTGTCTTGACTGCACAAACATATCAGTTGTAGAAGTCCTTAATGATGTTGACA
Source organism: Achatina immaculata (assembly GCA_009760885.1). Classification (NCBI taxonomy): domain Eukaryota; kingdom Metazoa; phylum Mollusca; class Gastropoda; order Stylommatophora; family Achatinidae; genus Lissachatina; species Lissachatina immaculata. The sequence continues at coordinate 32,506,589 of CM019708.1, forward strand.
ATTTTAGATGATGTTCCATATAGTCTTAAAATTCTCCATAATGAATCTCTGTGTATGCTATCAAATGCCTTTTTAAAGTCTATGAAGTTCAGTATTAATGGTTCTGCTTTTCAATATGTTCTTCAAGTATTATTCTTAGAGTAAAGATCTGGTCGAGACAGCTTCTCCCTTTGCGAAATCCTGCTTGTTCTTCTCTCATTGCTGTATCCACTATATCTTTGAGTCTATTCAAAATGACCTTGCAAAATACTTTTGACACAACTGATATTAAGGTTACTCCTCTCCAATTGTTACAGTCACTAAGGTTGCCTTTTTTTTTTGGGGGGGGGGGGTATTTTAACAGTGATTCCTTTTATCCCTTCTAGCTGAACTTTTTACTTTCTTGTCTATTTCTTTGTATGTTGCTTTCACCTGATCTTTTCCAAGATCTGTTTTTGCATTCAACATGTCCAATTTGACTGTTTGTCTTTCATGTATATACTTCCATGTTTTATCTGATATCCATGCTTTTCTATTTGATTTTTTCAGTCCAGCGCTTGCTTTTGCTACTGTGATTATGGTTATGCTGTAAGAATTCCATAATTCATCTATACCTATCTCCTCAACTTCACAGGGTGTTTTGGAATGAGTGGCAAGTTCCTGATTGAAATTACTGTTAGTATTCTCTTCTTGTAGGCTGTGGCTGTTTATCTTTCTGTGTACTGATTTCTTGTGTTGGCTTTTCAATTTTAGTTTTATTTTCCCTATGCACAGGTTGTGATCACTGTTAACATCTGCACCCCTATAAGCCCTTACATCTATGAGAGATGTTCTGTATTGCTTTCTAACAAAAAAATAATCTATCTGGTTTCTAGTTCTATCATCTGGAGATATCCACGTTGTTTTATGTATCTCTTTGTGTGGGAATATTGTGCCTCCAATATATATTGTTCCTGCTTACAGTCAGATAAAGTCCACGTCACTAGTTTGTTCCTGCCTACAGTCAGATAAAGTCCACGTCACTAGTTTGTTCCTGCCTACAGTCAGATAAAGTCCACGTCACTCAGATAAAGTCCACGTCACTAGTTTGTTTCTGCCTACAGTCAGATAAAGTCCACGTCACTAGTTTGTTCCTGCCTGCAGTCAGATAAAGTCGACGTCACTAGCGAGAAGTGATGTGAAAGTTATTGTCTTCAGTTTTCTTCTAAATTTATTTCATCCGGCTTCTACCTGACCTAATCAACTGGAGACATTCAGATTTGCATCAACGCATAACTTATCTGTGATAGAGTTTATTAATGTTTTATGGTCATGATTTATCCGTGACAGCGTATATTGTTGTCTCATAACCATGATTATCCGTAACAGCGTATATTGTTGTCTCATGATCATGATTTATCTACGACAGTGTGTATTATTGTCTCCTAATCATGATTCATCTGATATCCCGTTTATTATTGTCTCATGATCATGAACTATGTGTGACAGTGTTTATTATTGTCTCATGATCATGAACTATGTGTGACAGCGTTTATTAGTGTCTCTTGATCATAAACTATGTGTGACAGCGTTTATTAGTGTCTCTTGATCATAAACTATGTGTGACAGCGTTTATTATTGTCTCATGATCATAAACTATGTGTGACAGCGTTTATTATTGTCTCATGAACGTTTTTTATCTGTAATAGCGTTTATTGCTGCCTCATGATCATGATTTGTCAGTTAAAACGTTTATTGTTGTCTCATGATCATGATTTATCCGTAACAGTGTTTAATGCTGTCTCATTATCATGATTTATCTGTGACAGCGTTTATTGCTCTCTTATGATCATTATTTATCAGTGAGAGCGTATATTATTGTCTCCTAATCATGATTTATCTGTGATAACGTTTATTGCTATCACATAATCATGATTTATCTGAGACAGCGTATGTTATTTTCTCATATTTATGATTTATCTGTGATAGGGTTTATTATTGTCACATAAACACGATTTATTTGTGGCAGCGTTTATTGTTGTCTCATGAACTTGATTTATCTGTGAAAGCGTTTGTTATTATTTCGTGATCATGATTTATCCATGACAGCGTTTACTGTTGTCTCATGATCGTGATTTATGTGTGACATTGTTTATTGTTTTCTCACGATTATGATTTATCCGTGACAGCGTTTATTACTGTCTCGTGATCATAATTTATCTTTGACACCGTTTATTGGTGTATCATGATCATTATTTATTTGTCACAGCGTTTATTATTTTATTATAGTCATAAGGTATCTGTGGCAGCGTTACTGCTGTCTCTTGATCATAATTTATCTGTGATAGCGTTTATTGTTGTCTCCTGATCATGAATTTATGTGTGACAGTGTTACTTGTTTTCCATGATCATTATTTACACCTGACAGAATTTATTGCTGTCTCATAATGATAATTTATCTGTGACAGCGTTTACTGCTGTCTCGTGATCATGATTTATCTGTGACATCGTTAATGTTGTCACATAATTATGTCCTATCTGTGACAGCGTTTATTATTGTCTCATGATCATTATGTACCCGTTACAGTGTTTATTGTTGTCTCATAGTCATGATTTATCCGTGACAGCGTTTGTGTTGCCTTATGATCATTATTTATCCGTGAAAATTTTATTGCTGTTTCCTTTTTCTTATCATATTTTATGTTTGGTTCATTCATTCATTCATTCCTTTGCATGTCCCTTGCGGAACTTTGCCTCCCAAACAGCACTCCTGTAGGCCTCTCGGTTGTGAGCAAGATGGCCTGCTGCTGCTGCATCCATCTCCAGATCATCAACGAGGTCTTGCAGCCATCTTCGTTTCGGTCTTCCTCTTTTTCTTTTTCCCATTATGTATCCTTCCAATACGGTCTTCTCTAAATTATCATGACGTTTAATGTGGCCAAAATATTTAAGTTTTCTCTCTTTAATCCTCTTTACTAGCCAGCCTTCTTCAATATTAAGCTCTTGTAGTATGTTTGGTAGAGATTATTATTATTTTATGATCATGATTTGTCCGTGACAGCGTTTATTATTGTTTCGTGATGATGATTTGTCTGTGACAGCGTTTATTGTTGTCTCATGGTCATAATTTATTTGTGACAGCCTTTACTGCTGTCTCATGATCGTGTTTTATCCGTCACAACGTTTATTGGTGTCTCATGATTGTGATTTATCAATGACACCGTTTATTATTATGTTATAATCAAGATTTATCTGTGACAGCGTTTAGTGTTGTTTCATAATCATAGATCACCTGCTACAACGTTTATTGTCGTCTAACAATAATAATTTGTCTGTGACAGTGTTTGTTATAGTTTCATGATCATTATGTACCCATGAAAGCGTTTATTATTGTCTCATAATCATGATTTATCCGTGACAGCGTTTATTGTTGTCTTATGATTATGATTTATCTGTGATAGCGGATAATATTGTCTCATAATTATGATTTATGTGTGATAGTGTTTATTGTCACATAATCATCATTTATCTCCGAGAGCATATATTATTGTCTCATGTTTATAATTTATCTGTGACAGCGTATATTATTATCTGATGATCATGATTTATCTGTGACATCTTTTACCGTTGTCACATAATCATGTCTTATAATCATGATTTATTTGTGACAGCGTTTAATGTTGTCTCATGATCATAATTTATCTGTGACAGTGTTTATTGTTGTCTCATAATCATTATTTATGTGTGACAGCGTTTAGTGTTGCAACATGGTCTTGATTTATTTGTGACAGCGTTTATTGCTGTCTCTTGATTATAATTAATCTGTGACAGCATTTATTGTTGTCTTGTGATCATGATTTATCCGTGACAACGTTTTTTGCTGTCTCATGATCATGATTTACTGTGACAGCGTTTATTGTTTTCTCATGAGCATGATTTATCTGTGACAGCGTTTATTATTGTCTTATAATCATGATTTATCCCTGACAGCGTTTATTGCCGTCTCATGATCATGATTTATCCGAGAAAGCATTTATTATTGTCTCATGATCATAATTTATCTATGACAGCGTTTATTGTTGTGTCATGATCATAATTTATCTGTGACAGCGTTTATTATTGTCTCATGATTATAATTTATCAGTGACAACGTTTATTGCTGTCTCATGATCATAATTTATTGTGACAGCGTTTATTTTTGTCTCTTTATCATAATTTGTCTGTGATAGCGTTTATTGTTGTCTCATAATCATAATTTATCTGTGACAATATTTATTGTTGTCTCAGGTCATGATTAATCTGTGACAGCGTTTATTGCTGTCTCATGATCGTTGTTAGCAGTGTCGTCTGTCTGATTTATCTCAGAGACAAGAGATCAAGTGCTTTCAGTATTCTTCTCTTCAGACAAAAAGTTCAACGTGGAATTATGGCGGGAAAGTGTGTGCGTGTGTGTGTGTGTGTGTGTGTGTGTGTGTGAGAGAGAGAGAGAGAGAGACAGGGAAGGACTGGATAAGAAAGATAGTGAGATTGATTGATTGATTGATCTTTATTTCAAAAGGGTTAAGAATTGGGTACGCAGGCCCGTATGACATTCTGCCTTTTATCATACATCTTTCATGATATTCCAGACATTCTACAAACATGCTGTTCATGTAACAAACATAATTAACATTGAAGCTGAGAGACATAAAATAAAATATAACATTTACGTTTCGCTCTTATCTATTCACTCAGTAAAGAAGTAACTACATACATATATAAATGACTATCTACTAAACAAAATTTTCGGGACTATTCAGAATAAACAATTGTATTCGGTGTCTGTAAGAGCAGTTTAAGATAACTTTTAAGTTTTATAATTCATGGAGGCACGTAGTCGACATCAAACAGATATTAGGAAAGCGTGTAGTTGTAGGAAGGAGTATAATTTATATTTTTTATACAGGATGGGAGGGTATTCCAAAGATGAGCAGCAGAATAACTAAAGCTTCTCTTGTAAAGATCAAGTCTAGGTTTTCGAAGACATATGTTGGCTGCACTTTGGGTTAAATTTAAACAAGTTCCATAGATAAGAGAGATGGGGAGGGAATGAGACAGAGAGAGAGAGAGAGAGAGAGAGAGAGAAACAGCGGGAAGGAAGAAGTGAGATAGAGACAGAGGGAGGGAGTGAGAGAGATGGAGAGGAAGGGAGGGAGCGAAAGATAGAGAGAGAGAGAGAGGGAGAGAGGGAGTAAAAGAGTGAGAGTGAGAGGGAGAGGGAGGGAGTAAGAGAATGAGAGAGAAGGAGAGGGAGTGAGAGAGGGAAGGATGGAGTGAGAGACTGAGGGAGAGGGAGTGTGAGAGGTAGAGGGAAGCAAGAATGAAAGAGTGAGAGAGGGAGTGAAAGAGAGAGAGGGAAAGAGGGAATGAAGAATGAGAGACAGGGAGGAGGGATTGAAAGAGAGTGACGGAGGGAAGAAGTGAAAGAGAGAGATGGAGGGAGATTGTTTGATTGATTGATCTTATAGAGAGAGAGGGAGAGAACTAGAGGGAGGGAGAGAGAAGGAGGGAAAGAAAGGGAGGGAGAGAGAATGAACGAACATACTTTATTATCAAAGGGTTAAGAATTGGGCACGCAGGCCCGTCTAACATTCTGCCCTTCATCATACAGCTTTCACTCAGTCACAGTTATTCAGGATTTGTTAATGAGCATAATATGCATGAAGAAGCAATCAAATGATGACATAAATAAATAATAGTCTCTTGTATATACACTCCGTACTCTGATGTATGTAACTACATGAAATAAGCTTACATTCTTACATTCTTTATAAACTAACACATTTATAGAAAAGCAGTATTAAAAAATACAACAATCAAGCCATACTTAAAACTACTTTAGACTTTGATAGTACATATATACCTATACTTTTCATATACAGAAGTACATGCATATACATATATTCACATACAAATGAAAGTACATACCACAATTATTCAAACACACACACACGCTCTTATACAGAACTTCCGGCGTGACGTGCAAGATGGCGGACGTTTTTTTTTAACGCCTTCGCCGGCATGCATATATCAGCGGAATTCCGCTTGATCTGCTACATATCATGTACCGGGAGTTGGGAATAAGGCTAACAACCTTATCCTGGGACCTATCTAGAGGCAACTCCAGATGGGAAAAAAGATATCGTTATGGAAACTCGCAGAGAAACCAACCGAGCATCAGGGATGCCAACTCCGAAGAGCTCATTCGTCGGCCCCAAACATGTGACAAGGATTGGATTCTGGAATGTGAGAACGATGGCAGCATCAACAAAAACTACTCAGGTCATCAAAGAAATGGAGAGATACCATCTAGACATACTGGGCATTAGCGATGGCCAGAAGCAGGTAAAAGATCGGCGGAAAACGGTAAGTTAATAATACATTCAGGCAGAAATGATGGTAAAATCCGGGATGGGGTGGGCATTATTATGTCAAATGTAGCTACAAAGAGCCTTGTAGAATGGGAACCGGTGAACAGTCGTATAATAAGAGCACGATACAACTTAAGACACGGAAGAAGGACAATAATACAGTGTTATGCACCGACGAATGATGCAGATGATGATGTGAAAGACGACTTCTATCACCAACTACAACAAATCATCAGCAGAGTCCCTAAACACGACATCCTAATTGTTATGGGGGACTTCAATGCTAAGGTAGGGAAGGATAATACCGACGTTGAAAAAGTGATGGGGAAAGAAGGAATTGACATGGTGAATCAGAATGGAGAAAGATTAATTGAAATTTGTCTGACAGAAGGCATGGTCATTGGAGGCACAATATTCCCACACAAAGAGATACATAAAACAACGTGGATATCTCCAGATGATAGAACTAGAAACCAGATAGATCATTTTTTTATTAGAAAGCAATACAGAACATCTCTCATAGATGTAAGGGCTTATAGGGGTGCAGATGTCAACAGTGATCACAACCTGTGTATAGGGAAAATAAAACTAAAATTGAAAAGCCAACACAAGAAATCAGTGCACAGAAAGATAAACAGCCACAGCCTACAAGAAGAAAATACTAACATTAATTTCAATCAGGAACTTGCCAATCATTCCAAAACACCCAGTGAAGTTGAGGAGATAAGTATAGATGAATTATGGAATTCTTACAGCACAGCCATAATCACAGCAGCACAAGCAAGCGCTGGACTGAAAAAATCAAATAGAAAAGCATGGATATCAGATAAAACATGGAAGTATATACATGAAAGACGAGCAGTCAAATTAGACATGCTGAATGCAAAAACAGATCTTGGAAAAGATCTGGCGAAAGCAACATACAAAGAAATAGACAAGAAAGTAAAAAGTTCAGCTAGAAGGGATATAAGAGAATACATAGACAATATGACGTAAGAGGCAGAAAACGCAGCAAAAACAGGAGACAGCAAACCTTTATATAACATACAAAAGAGGCTAACAGGTACTGTCTAAAGAAAGACCAATCCTTAGCAAAACTGGAACCCTACTAACATCAAATAAAGACCAAAAGCAAAGATGGGCTGAACACTTTAAAGAAATACTTAATCAACCACACCCAAAAGAATTGTTAAACCTTGAAACTGACTTACCAACCTCACAAATAAATGTCAACCTAGATGAAATTACATTGCATGAAATTGAAACAACAGTGAATTTAATGGCTAACAACAAAGCTGCAGGTGAAGATGAAATAACAGCCGAAATGCTAAAAGCTATCAATAGTGACAACATGAGACAACTACAGAGAATGTTTAACAAGATTTGGACAGAAGAAAAGGTCCCTTCTAATTGGAAGAAAGGAATCATTGTTAAAATACCAAAAAAAGGCAACCTTAGTGATTGTAACAATTGGAGAGGAGTAACCTTAATATCAGTTGTGTCAAAAGTATTTTGCAAGGTCATTTTGAATAGACTCAAAGATATAGTGGATACAGCAATGAGAGAAGAACAAGAAGGATTTCGCAAAGGGAGAAGCTGTCTCGACCAGATCTTTACTCTCAAAATAATACTTGAAGAACATACTGAAAGGCAGAAACCATTAATACTGAACTTCATAGACTTTAAAAAGGCATTTGATAGCATACACAGAGATTTATTATGGAGAATTTTATGTCTATATGGAATACCATCTAAAATTGTCAACATCATTAAGGACTTATACAATGGATATGTTTGTGCAGTCAAGACAGAAGAAGGGATGAATGAATGGTTCCAGATTGAAACAGGTGTGAAACAAGGATGTATACTGTCTTCTTTACTTTTTGGGATTTCAGTAGACTTCATAATGAAAAAATGCGACACAGGTAACACAGGTATTGACTGGGTACATGGGACCCAACTAGAAGACCTTGATTTTGCTGATGACATAACTCTTATCAGTAATAATGTGAATTTCATGCAAGAAAAAACAGATATCCTGTCTTCACTGGCTAGCAAAATAGTAATTGAAATTAACAAGGACAAAACAAAAATAATGAAAATTCCTCTCAATCAAAATGGAAAAATACACATAGAAAGGACAGATATTGAAGAAGTCAGTCAATTTGCATACCTTGGCAGCTACATAGACCAGGATGGTGACACTAGAAAGGAAGTTAGGATCAGAATTTCTTCTTCTTCTTCTTCTTCTTCTTCGTTCACACTGTCTGTCTATACCTGCAGTCCTGTCTCTTGGATAAATTTCACTGTTTTTTGTAATTCATGTATGGAACCGTAGAGCTTATCTTCTTTAGTGGTTTCACTGGGCCAGTAATTATTTCTCAGTGTTTCATAGTTGATGCAGTTCTGGAGGATATGTTCCACAGTTTGGGGCACCTGGGCACATTGTACATAGATTAATAGTACTAACCTTAAACTTTGTATACATATGACTTCAGAGTCAACTGTGTCCTGTTCGGAGACGGAAGATGGTGACTTGTTCCTTTCTGTTTAGCATGTGATAGTCATCATGTGGTGGTGTTTGTGGCTCCTGTAGGTTTTTTATCATGCTTTTCTTCTTATTATAGGTGATTGGTATGTCTGGTTGCTCCATTTCAGTGCCTTCTTTGGCCAGATGGTCAGCTTTATCTTGCCTGATATCCCACAGTGGGAGGGAATCCATTGCAAAGTGATGGCTCCATGTTGTAAGCCAATTTTTGACAAGGCATCCTAAAGGTCTGGTAGTTTGTTGCACTGAAGAGCTTCCAGTACTGATCTTGCATCTGTGAGAATTACTACAGGACATGTATCAATTCTGGAGTCTGATAGTTTTTCAACTGCAGCAATAATTGCCCTAACTTCTGCATCAAAGTTGTTGCAGTATTTTCCAGTGGGTATGGAAATCTTGTCAGTGGTGTTGTTTGGATATTCAGTATGTGCTCCTGCCCCTCCATTCTTTATGGCATTGTGTGCAGATCCGTCTGTATACACACGTATCCAGGTGTCACATGGATATTTGTCATCTAGAACACTAAGTGTGGCTGTTGATCTTACAAGGCTGCTTTGCATCTCACCATTCTGCACACCTTTCACTTCAGTCTGAATAGTTATTTGTGTATAATCTGCTTCTTTCCGTGGTGTATGCTCTGGTACAGATGATAATGGAGCGACTACATTTGGAAGGTCAGGTATCAGCTTACGCATATGCTTGGCCTGGTGAATGAAGCTGCTTCTTTTAAGCCGTCTTAATGCCAAGTTATTGAATCTCTCCTTCAGGGGATGGCTTACAGAGCTAAGGAATTTCTCTCCCATGGTCATGACCTTTGTGTCTCTACGTTCCTTTAGCACTTGAACACCAACTATTTTCTGCATTTCTACTATTGGTGTGGACCTCATGGTGCCTGTGATAATCCGTAGTGACTGATTTTGAACCTTGTCTAGATTATGCAGCGTAATGTTTGATGCTGTGCACCAAGATGTTGAGCCATATTCTAAATGTGGTAGAATACTTTACTGATATACATTCTTGAGGATTCTTTCACTAGCTCCCCATGTGGTTCCACTTAATTTTCTTAATATGGCTAGTTTTCTTCTGGCTTTTGCTTCTGCACTGTTGATGTGTTGCTTCCAAGTCAGTTTTGAGTCAAGAGTCACTCCTAAGTAAGTGGGTTGGTTGTCCATCCTTAAGGATATTTCATTTACAAAGATCTTACCTGCTTTCTGTTTAGATGAGAGAGTGAACAGAGTGGTACTTGATTTCTCTGTGTTGATACTTACACACCATTTGTTTGTCCATGATGTCAAGATGTCTGCTGCTCTTTGGAGGCTCTGTGTAGCAACTGTCGCATATTCATTTGTATACCATATGACCAGATCATCTGCATACAGTGCCGCTTTGATTCCATAGGGAAGTTCCTTGACCAGGTCATTAATGAATACAAGGAATAGTGTAGGCGAAAGGACTCCTCCTTGTGGTACGCCGTGTCGCAGAAGTACTTTCTGGCTTTTGTGTCCATCCATTACTACTCTAGCTCTTCTATTGTGTAAATAGGACTTTATCCAGTTTTATAGTCTTCCATTCACATTGCAGTTTCTTAGTTTCCACAGCAGACCTTTTTTCCATACTTTATCAAAGGCTTTCTTTAGGTCTATCCACGCTGCTAGTACAAGGTTTTTCTCTTGGAATGCATCCTCATTCTCTTGAGAGAGATAGGTCACTTGATCTTCCGTTCTGTAGTACTGCCTAAACCCTGCTTGTTGTGGAACGAGAAGGTTTTCACTTTCTAGGTACCATTTTAGCCTCAGGTCAATGATGCGTTCCATCGTTTTGCATAGGCAGCTAGTGAGACTGATTGGCCTGTAGCTGGAGGCAGTATCACTGTTTTTCCCTGGCTTTAGCAGTGGTACCATGCTTGCTTCCTTTCAGATTTGAGGTAACTTACCTGTGCTCCAGTACATATTGAAAATATCCAACAGCTTTCTCATTGCTGCCATTCCCAGGTTCTTGATCATTTCATTTGACACTCTATCTGGTCCTGGTGATTTCCTTGGTTTCAGTTTACTAACTGCTAGGTCTAACTCACTGCGTGTGATTGGTGCATCCATGACCTCCACTTTTCTGACTTGTTCCTCCTCTTTCTGTGGCTCGATGCGCACTGTACGCTCCTTCTCTGGATGGATATCAATGTTGCAGTCCTGTGCAAACATGCGAGCAAAGTGATCTGCTACCTGCTTACCTATAAGAGTTTTCCCATCCTCTATTAGTGTAACCTTTGTACTTCTTCCAGTACTCTCATCATTTAACTGTTTGATTAGTTTCCACAGTTTCCTTCCATCCTTTTCAAAGTTTAGGGACTCTGTTTTCTCTCTCCAACTTTCCCATCTGGCTTGCAGCTTGGCTCTCTGAAATTTGGCCTTAGAATGTTGGTAATTATTGTGGTGTTCTTGGCATGGTCTATTTTCTGCTTGCTTTCGAGCTGCTTCCACACCATCATGGAGTTTTCCCAGTTCACTAGACCAGTATGGTTTATAGTCCCTGCGAGCTCCTCTGGGAATGGTTTCACGATGCAGCCTGAAGGATACAAGCATTGAATTCCTTCACTATGCTGTTAATATCCTTACCTTCTTTGGACAGCTGTCCCACCAGGATACCTGTACGATGTCTGTACATTGTCCAGTTTGCTTTTTTATAGTTCCATCTGGGGAGAGGGCTACTGGTGTTAAGGAGTTCATTTTCTATTATCAGGAAGACTGGTCGATGGTCACTACCTCCAAGTTGTTTTCCAACTTCACGTGTAATGTTCCACTTCAGATCTGGAGAGTGTAATGCCAGATCTGGTGTTGATTTTGTATGCCAAGCCCTTGAGTAAAATGTTGGGGGATCCATTGGCTGGTTGATCAGGAGAAGTTCATTATCATCCTACCAGCTCTCAGCTTCCTCTCCTCTCTTGTCTATGTGGTCATAGCCCCAGCTCTGGGAATGGCTGTTAAAATCACCACAGACCATCAGTCTCTCTTTGTGTGGGATTGTTTCTAAAGCAAGTGGGCGGTCATTAGGACAGTAATAGTTAAGGAGGTGGAAATCTGTATTACTACTTTTTAGATGGATCATCTGGTATTTGGCTCCTTCCATGTACACTCCCACCTGACAAGCGCTGATGTTATTCTTAACAAGTGTGAGTACTCCTCCTTCTCTTCTGTCCTGTCAGTCAGATCTAAAACACTGGTAGCCTCTGATTTTAAAGGCGGCATCTTTGGTTGGGTGTGTCTCCTGTATGCAGCATATACTTACCTCCTCTGCAAAAAGTATGTTCTCTAGTTCCACCTTTTTGCTATAGCCATCTCTAACACTGCTGACACCCTCAGCATTCCACTGCATTATTTTAAGTTCTTGATCAGAATTTCAAAAGCAGCATCAATCTTCAAGAATCTTGAGAACATATGGAATTCAAAAGTTATAAGCACAAAAACCAAGTTAAGACTGTTCAATTCAAATGTCATATCCACCCTCATTTATGCATGCGAAAGCTGGAAAACAACTAAAGAAATAGAAAAGAAATTAGACTCTTTTGAAAACAAATGCCTAAGGAAAATACTCGGCATCAAGTGGAACGAATTCAAGAACAATGCAGAGATAAGACAGATGACTGAACAACAACCAGTCTCATGGGTGATCAGGAAAAGGAGATGGACATATGTTGGTCACTTGATGAGAAGAAATGATCAGAGAATCCCAAAACAAGCTATCAAGTGGAACACAACAGGCCGAAGAAAAGGAGGCAGACCGCGTGAAACTCTGAAGAGGACATTATTAAGAGAGGCCAAATTAACCGGCATAAAATCCTTTGATGATGGCGAAAGACTCGCCAAAGACAGGAAAATTAAGCGAACTACTTTGCGAGCCCTATGTGATGTTTAACGGCACGGGAAGGATATAAGATATATATATAAGATAAGATACATATATAAAGGTAAAAGTAAAGGTAATCCTCTCATGCCTTAGAGGCACATAGGGATATGGTGTTAGTGCCCATATTTTCCTTGACCTGTCAGCACACTAGTAGATGGATACACATAAACATGCTGTCATAAATGTATACATACATTTACATATATGTATATACACACATATACATCCACATATATATTTTTATATATATATATGTATCACACAAACGTATATAATACACATACATATATATCTTATCTTATCTTATATCTTATATCCTTCCTGTGTCGTTAAACGTCACATAGGGCTCGCAAAGTAGTTCGCCAATTTTTCCTGATTTCGGTGAGTCTTTCAACATCATCAAAGGATTTTATGCCGGTTAATTTGGCCTCTCTTAATAATGTCCTCTTCAGAGTTTCACGTGGTCTGCCTCTTTTTCTTCGGCCTGTTGTGTTCCACTTGATAGCTTGTTTTGGGATTCTCTGATCATTTCTTCTCATCAAGTGACCAACATATGTCCATCTCCTTTTCCTGATCACCCATGAGACTGGTTGTTGTTCAGTCATCTGTCTTATCTCTGCATTTTTCTTGAATTCATTCCACTTGATGCCGAGTATTTTCCTTAGGCATTTGTTTTCAGAAGAGTCTAATTTCTTTTCTATTTCTTTAGTTGTTTTCCAGCTTTTGCATGCATAAATGAGGGTGGATATGACATTTGAATTGAATAGTCTTAACTTGGTTTTTGTGCTTATAACTTTTGAATGCTATATGTTCTCAAGATTCTTGAAGATTGATGCTGCTTTTGCAATTCTGATCCTAACTTCCTTTCTAGTGTCACCATCCTGGTCTATGTAGCTGCCAAGGTATGCAAATTGATTGACTTCTTCAATATCTGTCCCTTCTATGTGTATTTTTCCATTTTGATTGAGAGGAATTTTCATTATTTTTGTTTTGTCCTTGTTAATTTCAATTACTATTTTTCTAGCCAGTGAAGACAGGCTATCTGTTTTTTCTTGCATGGAATTCACATTATTACTGATAAGAGTTATGTCATCAGCAAAATCAAGGTCTTCTAGTTGGGTCCCACGTACACAGTCAATACCTGTGTTACCTGTGCAGCATTTTTTCATTATGAAGTCTACTGAAATCCCAAGAAGTAAAGGAGACAGTATACATCCTTATTTCACGCCTGTTTCAATCTGGAACCATTCATTCATCCCTTCTTCTGTCTTGACTGCACAAACATATCCATTGTATAAGTCCTTAATGATGTTGACAATTTTAGATGGTATTCCATATAGACATAAAATTCTCCATAATAAATCTCTGTGTATGCTATCAAATGCCTTTTTAAAATCTATGAAGTTCAGTATTAATGGTTTCTGCTTTTCAATATGTATATATGCACAGACATACACATACATATATATATAGACATTCATACTTATACAATTACATGCTTACACATATTCATACATGTATACAAATAAATGTAAACACAAATACATTTTAGGGATGCATATAATCCGTATCAAACAGATATGGACAAAGTTTGAAGTTATAAGAACTAATATTACTTACACTGTTTTACATGAGTTGGTAGGGCATTCAAAGGTTGGCAGCTGAGTAAGAGAAGCTTTTTTTTAAAAATATGTCAAGCCCTGATTTTGGGAGAATACGATTGCTTAAGTGTTGATTGTGTTTTGGGTTGGATTTGAACAACGACCACAGATAGGATGGAGCATTGTGCCATAGAATTTTATGAAATAAAAAAAAAGTTGAAAAGAAATCTCCTCTTGATGGGTAGAATATCAAGATGTTTGTCCTTATTTGGAATACGTGCTGCATGTGTGTCATCTATAAGTTTTGCTGTTTTTTTAATGAATAAAGACTTTTCATGTTTGACATGGAACAACCATCCCAGACTGTGCAGCAGTAGTCCAAGTGTGTTTGTATCTGTGATATGTAGTATACTTTTCTGGTGTCTATGTCAAGAAAATGTTATTTTTAGTAAATTGGTAAACTTTTTGTGTAGTGAGTTTGGTTAGACATGAAGATTATCACTGAGGTGGTGGTCAATCATGAATGAATGAATGAATGGATAATCTTTATTTTTCACGGGTAAAGAATTGGCACGCAGGCCCGTCTTACATTCTGCCCTTCATCACTCCATCTTTCATTCTTCCCACACACTTGATTTAGTACAAATATACAAATTAAATTAGGAAAAAACATATCAAAAGAGTGTAAGATTTAACTACTACATTCAGAGTAAAAGAGAAGAAGTAATTAACCTAATAAAATAGCACTCATCCACACATACATACGCTGATATATACATAAACAAAAATACGTTGTAAATACAGATCTTCTAACAATGAGTAACAATGAGAGAGAAGGAGAGGGAGGGAGAGAAAGAAAGAGAACAGAGAAAGGGAGAGAGAGACAGAGAGAGAGGGAGGGAGAGAGAGGGTGATACAAAGCATGAATATAAGAGACTGTTTCACATGCAGCACTACACTAGGTCACGCTGTATCACATTAAGTCACACTCTGTTATCCTAGATCGTGCTATGTCACGCTGTCATTCTAGATCTTGCTGTGTGACGATGTCACATTGTGTGACACATGTCATGCTAGATCAAGCTTTGTCACGCTGTGTAAAGGTAGGTCAAGCTATGTCACGCTATGTCAAGATAGGTCAAGCTATGTCACGCTGTGTCATGATAGGTCAAGCTATGTCACGCTGTGTCATGATAGGTCAAGCTATGTCACGCTAGGGAATATATGCACGCGCAGAAAAAAAAATAAACTAGAAAAAAATAGATGAAACGACCTACGTAAATCACAAAACACATATACATGTAAATATCTCAAAAATAGTAAACATAGAAAAAAACCTGCAGGAAATATACACAGACTTTTCCAGGTTACAGCTTGTGATTCGTTATCAGAAATTTCTGTTGGCTGTTTGATTGTGCACACAACGGCAAAACTTGAAACACTATTTCTCTCCTACATTTGATTTTAACAAGGCGAACAATACTTTCATGTTATTTTTGTAAGATCAGAATGTGATTCTTAACACAGCGTTCAAATTCTCACGTCATAGTAATACTTAATACTCCGATAAGATTTTCACGTCATAGTAATACTTAACACACCGATAAGATTTCCATTTACAGATAAACATCATACCACAGTTGTAAGCCTACTAGAAACTAAAGTTAGCTAACTGTGATGATACTTCACTTAAGTTAGCTAGCTATAGTGACACCTGACTTAAGTTAGCTAACTGTGGTGAGGCTTGACTTAAGTTAGCTAAATGTGGTAAGACTTAACTTCAGTTAGTTAACTTTGGTAAGACTTGACTTAAGTTAACTAACTGTGGCAAGGCTTGACTTATGTTAGCTAACTTTGGTAAGACTTGACTTAAGTTAGCTAACTGTGGTGAGGCATGAGTTAAGTTAGCTAAATGTGGTAAGACTTGACTTCAGTTAGTTAACTTTGGTAAGACTTGACTTAAGTTAACTAACTGTGGCAAGGCTTGATTTATGTTAGCTAACTTTGGTAAGACTTGACTTAAGTTAGCTAACTGTGATGAGACATGACTTAAGTTAGCTAACTGTGCTAAGACTTGACCTAAGTTAGCAACTGTGGTGAGACATGACTTTAGTTAGCTAAATGTGGTAAGACTTGACCTAAGTTAGCTAACTGTGGTGAGACATGACTTTAGTTAGCTAAATGTGGTAAGACTTGACTTTAGTTAGCTAACTGTGGTAAGACTTGACCTAAGTTAACTAACTGTGGTAAGACTTGACTTAAGCTAGCTAACTGTGGTAAGACTTGACTTAAGTTAGCTAACTGTGGTAAGACTTGACCTAAGTTAACTAACTGTGATAAGACTTGACTTAAGCTAGCTAACTGTGGTAAGACTTGACTTAAGTTAACTAACTGTGGTAAGACTTGACTTAAGTTAACTAACTGTGGTAAGACTTGACTTAAGCTAGCTAACTGTGGTAAGACTTGACTTAAGCTAGCTAACTGTGGTAAGACTTGACTTAAGCTAGCTAACTGTAGTGAAGTGCAGCCTCAGACCCTATATCATGCTATATTTGTTGCCAGGATGTTCATAACATGGCGCCCAGTTAAGTAGGAGTTAGGCAGGCTTTGTGTGTTTCTGTGTATGTTACGCTTCGTCCAAATTTACATACGTAAACAAAGTTTTGTTTTTTCAAGTCACAGTTTTATTTCAGTTTTAAAAATAGTTCTATTTCTTAACAATTTTACTATGAACGTTAACAACAGTTTTACTATCAACGTTAACAACAGTTTTACTATGAATGTTAACAACAGTTTTACTATGAAATTTAAATACGAGAAATTCATACATTATTTCATCAAATTATGTTATCTACGTGAGACAAAATAAACAAAGAACTAAAATAACACGAAATGATACAACAAAAACAATGATACGAGGTGTGTTATCTACAGCGGAAGCGGATGTTAACAAGATTTCCTGATGAAGTTCTGACGTCAACACCATTATCTATAACATCTACGTCAATACTATTGTCTGTAACATTTACAGCAGCACAATTATCTATAACATCTACGTCAACACCTTTATCTATATCATCTACAGTAATGAACGAAACTAAATATGGACCAGGTGTTCTCCGCTCATGTTCTGATAAAAGGAATGGCGACTGCAGTAAAACTAAATAAATAAGGTAGGTAGAGGTGTATGGTGCAGTTTCACAAAGTGAGGGAGGGAGTGAGTAAGGTGAGAAAAAAACGAATAGAAAGTATGAGAATGTATAAATGAAAAACATACAACATCCGATATTTCGACGTGAGCCTTATTCGAGGATACATACATAACGAGACAAAAACACGAAGAACTTATCTGAATGTGTCTTCCTCCAAGTAGAAAACAGAAATGTGTGTAGTAGAAGGGAGAAGGAAAGACCACGCTACCTCAAACAAAAGATGCCCGATAGAGCCAATCGTAAAGAAGAGGTGGAGAGAGAGGAGGAGAACAAGTGGGAGAAAGGGGTGGGGGGAAGGCAATAGAAACATGATAGCCGCTAGAGGTGTCGGGGGGGGGGGGGGAAGGGGACGCGGAGAGATAACGAATGAAGAACATAAACACCTGCAGGGAGAAAATGTGAAACTAGTGAATAGGACAAGACCCTAAAGACACCAATATGTTGGCAGAGAAGAAAATAGAGTGGTAGTAGGGAGGGGTAGCATAGAGAAAGAAGTAGAGTTAAAAAAAACAAAAGGCCAGTGGAAAAATAAAGAAGTTACAGAAAGCTGAAGACATTATTAATTCCAGCTGGGTGGAGACAGCCAGTCTGGAAAATAAGGCGCTGTTCTAGGGCACTCCGAGATCGTACATCAGCAGAACAAGAGCGGATCGCACTAACAGAAATGTCCTGTTTACTCCCTGTGGTTAAAAAAAAAGTAAAGATAGTCCCATAGCATTTCAAATGCCGTAGGGGGTGAAGCGTTAGAGACCTCATTATGCTGGGTCATCA
Organism: Achatina immaculata; assembly: GCA_009760885.1. NCBI lineage: Eukaryota > Metazoa > Mollusca > Gastropoda > Stylommatophora > Achatinidae > Lissachatina > Lissachatina immaculata. The sequence continues at coordinate 32,524,989 of CM019708.1, forward strand.
GCGTATGAGGTAGGGTGACCAGTTCCTTTCCTCGCTGCCTTTACTTCCCAGATTTTCTCTGGTACCCATTTTACGAGGCTGGGTCGACCTCAGGGCCGTATTGGTCGGAAAAAAAAATCCCGCTCAGCTGGGGATTCGAACCCTCGACCATTGTGGTTGCTAATGCAAAAATGTTTAGCCACAGGTGTCCAGGCCCTCTTAGAAATATCACTGAGATGCTGGCGAAATCGATCTCCTAACCGTAAGCCAGTCTCCTCTATGTACTTCAAACCGCAACGTTTGCACATGATAACATAAATAACGTTCCGTGAAGTACAGGTGAAACCCTCCTGTACTGAAAACGTGGATTTAGGGAAGGAGATCTGGCTAGCCTTGACAACAAACGGACAAGTGTTACATCTACGGCGTCGGCAACGTCTGGTACCATAAAAAGTGTCATCTGTCTTAAGATGACTACAAATTAAAAGGTCCCTGAGGTTCTTGTCCCGTCTGTAGGCCACCAATGGGGGTTCCCCAGAAAGTTCACGTGTCTCAGGCTCGGTCTGGAGGAGGAGGAGATGGCGAAACAGTATGTTTTTAACTGCCAAGCTATGAGTGTGGTACGTGAGTACTAGTTTCACTCTGTCCGAGCTACAGTGCGGTTTAGGGGTGAGGGCTTGTTGCCGAGATATATGGCTAATGCGGTTCCAAGATGACGAGAGAACGTGTTCTGGATAGCCGCGTTGACGGAAAAAATCTAGCATTTTATGGCCTTGATCCTGGAAATCCAAATCCGCATTACACAAACGTCGCAACCTAAGAAGCTGGGAAAAAGGAATAGAGTCCTTACACGATCTGGGATGGGAGGAAGAGTACAGGAGGTTGCTGTGAGAGTCTGTAGGTTTATAGTGGATAGGAGTAGTAAGCCCGGAAGGGCCGATAGTGACGGCAATGTCAAGAAAGTTAGTGGAAGTAGCAGAGATATGGGAGGTGAAAGAAATGACAGGATTGTACTCCTTAACAAAACTGATAAAGTTGTTAAGGTCTTCCTCTGGCATTGATGTGACCCCAATGCCGTCATCTATGTAGCGTCTATAGAAGGCGGGAAAAGGGCCTCTAAAGGTTCTCAGAACATTGTGTTCGAAGTGGCCCATGAACAGACACGCGTAGCTGGGGCCCATCTTGGTACCCATGGCTACACCACTAATCTGGCCGAAGTAAAGGCCATTGAATTCAAAAGAATTGAGTTGGAGGACAAGTTGTGTAAGGCGCAGAATAGTAGACGTAGGAATAGAGGGATTGCGTCTTTTGTTCAGAAAGAACTTGACGGCCTGAAGTCCCTGGTCATGTGGGATGGATGTGTATAAGGATACTACATCAAAGGTGAAGATACGGTAGGTGTGACCAGGCAGGAGTGTAAGGGTCTCAAAAGCAATGAGAGCATGATTGGTGTCCTTGAGATAAGTGGGCAGACTAGTGACCAGAGGTTGAAAGATGCAGTCAAGAAAGTCAGAGATTTGTTCCGTAGGGCGGGAATAAGCAGACACTATGGGCCTTCCTGGTTTGCCTGGTTTGTGAATCTTAGGGAGTAGATAAAAGGATGGCTTCCCTAAGCAGTTGTCACGAATGTGAAGATGAGTAGTCGAGGGAGAAAGACCAGTCTTGTGGATGAGTTCGTTGATCGTGTCACGAACACGGTGGTTGTTGGCCAGAGTCGGATCTTGAGGACGAGAGGCATAAAATTCAATGTTGCTCAGCTGGCCCATGGCCTCCTGGATGTACAATTCTTTCTTCCAACAAACAATGGCCCCGCCCTTGTCTGCACTCTTGATCACGATATCTCGCCTGCGCTGGAGTTGAGAAAGTGCGCGCTGCTCCCCGGGGGTCAGGTTAGAGTGTCGTACACGGGGAAGGCGAAGCTTGCGGATTTCGTAGAGAGTGTGATCAATGTAGAGGTCCAAGGCACGAGACGCTCCTGCTGAAGGTGTCCAGGTGGACGTGACCTGTATCAGACGTTCTGCATCTGTCTGATGTCCTGTATAACCATATACCTACCTACCTACCTACCTACCTACCTACCTACCTACCTACCTACCTACCTACCTACCTACCTACCTACCTACCTACCTACCTACCTAACTACCTACCCACCCACCCACCTACCGACCTACCTACTTATCTACCTACCTACTTATCTATCTACTTACCCACCTATCGACCTACCTACTTATCTACCTACCTATCCACCTACCTATCTACTTTCCTATTTACCGACCTACATAGCTACTTAATTTCTGCATACCTACGTACCTACCTGTCTGCTTTTATCTGCTTGTCTCTCTGTGTTTGTCTGTCTGCCTCTCTGTATATCTGTCAGTATGTCTCACTGATTGTGTTTCGGTCTTTCTGTCTATATATCCATGTTATTGTCATTATTTCCTAGTATTTGAGATAAATGTTGTAACTTCTTTAACACAGACGTTTTCGCCTACAAGAATACTCGTGTTTTGCTGTTTATAATGTCAACATTTGTTTTCTGTCGATCACGTCTGTCCTCAGCATTTTTCCTGCATCTGATACAAGTCACGTTAATTAAAGACGAACAATAACTCTGATACAAGTAACGCTGACTAAAGATGAACAATAACTCTGATACAAGTCACGTTAACTAAAGATGAACAATAACTCTGATACTTCTTATCTTATATCTTATATCCTTCCCGTGCCGTTAAACGTCACACAGGGCTCGCAAAGTAGTTCGCCAATTTTCCCTGTCTTCGGTGAGTCTTTCAACCTCATCAAAGGATTTTATGCCTGTTAATTGAAATAAACTCTGATACAAGTCACGTTAATTAAAGATGAACAATAACTCTGATACAGGTCACGCTGACTGAAGATGAACAATAAGTCTGGTACAGGTCACTTTGACTGAAGATGAACAATAAGTCTGGTACAGGTCACGCTGACTGAAGATGAATATTTAGTCAAGAGACTGACAAAAGTCATATTTGGCACTTATATAACCACTCGAGTCTCGACCAGTCACATGACAACCGGAAGTAAGTCACAGATCGAAGATATAACTTATCCAGCTTAACAAACTTGAGACTTATCTACATTTCTTTATCTATCATACGCCCCCCCCCCTCTCTTTTCTTGACCCATTCAAATACCCCCCCACCCCCACCTCCTTTCCCCGGCTCCCAGCAAAACCACAGAGTCTGGTTTGTGAGAAGAAAATTTATAATCGCCAGTTTCTAGGAGAGCAGTAAAAATCTTGATCGACGTTAAGTGTGGAGTCACTCGACTTCCAAGGTACTTGTCTGCGATTGTTGATTAAGTCAAGTGCCTGAGACCAAACTGCGTAAAAAATAACTTCTAACAAACAGGACATGAATAAGGACATAAGATATTGCTGGTCACGTGGTTTTGTCTAACACCAGGTCTCTTCCTTTTCTGATATCTAGCTGATCGAGTGCTTGTTGCTGGAACTGAGTGACATGATGGGCGGAGCTCAGAGGTTCTCACAGGGGAACTTGTATAATAATGAAAGTGAAATATGTATAAACTCTGTGTGTAAATGTCGGTTATGTCAAGCACATATAAATAAGTTGTATGACAATTATAAATAAGTGGTATAAGAATTATAAATAAGTGGTAAAATGTTGTGCAACAGAAAGTGTTAGTTATTGTAAATGATAAATAATTGTAAATTGAAATTTCTTTCCGAAATTTAAAACAGAAACAAGTATAACTCCCAAACTTTAGTTTTTGTTACTGACATATTTACAGTATGAAACGTTACACATGTACATAATTACGGTTTGATGATATTACACATGCACGTCATCATCCTTTGATGATGTTACACATGCACGTCATCATCCTTTGATGATGTTACACATGCATGTCATCATCCTTTGATGATGTTACACATGCATATCATCATCCTTTGATGATGTTACACATGCATGTCACCATCCTTTGATGATATACACGTAAGTTATCAGTCTTAGCTGATATTATACACTCACGTCATTATTCTTAGCTGATATTATACAATTACGTCATCATGCTTTGATGATACTATACACCCATGTCATCATCCTTTGATGATACTATACACCCATGTCATCATCCTTTGATGATATTATACATCCGTGTCATCATCCTTTGATGATACTATACACCCGTGTCATCATGCTTTAATGATACTATACACCCGTGTCATCATCCTTTGATGATATTATACACCCGTGTCATCATGCTTTAATGATACTATACACCCGTGTCATCATCCTTTGATGATACTATACACCCGTGTCATCATACTTTAATGATACTATACACCCGTGTCATCATCCTTCGATGATACTATACACCCGTGTCATCATGCTTTAATGATACTATACACCCGTGTCATCATCCTTTGATGATACTATACACCCGTGTCATCATCCTTTGATGATACTATACACCCGTGTCATCATCCTTTGATGATACTATACACCCGTGTCATCATCCTTTGATGATACTATACACCCATATCATCATGCTTTGGTGATACTATACACCCTTGTCATCATGCTTTGATGATACTATACACCCATGTCATCATGCTTTGATGATACTATACACCCATGTCATCATGCTTTGATGATACTATACACCCATGTCATCATGCTTTGATGATACTATACACCCATGTCATCATGCTTTGATGATACTATACACCCGTGTCTTCATGCTTTGATGATATAGCACTTAAATGAAAGTAGACTATCATAGTATGATAGGAAACGCCCCACGTTACCACACAGAATTTACAGACGTTTTTATTTGTTCGTGTTTCTCAAAGTTTTCTGTTCTCCTGCTTAAATGTGTAAAACAGTTATGTCCCACGTCATTTGCTTGTTGTAGTTGAGGTGTGAAGTGTCAGTGCCTTCACATCCACAGGCCAAACATTATGCAGTAATTAGGCTAGCATCTGTCATCGCTGTCTCTATTTTCCCAGTGAGATATTTGCGTGAGTACTTTTCGTTTCTTCGTGTCTGTATCTTGCTGTTTGCATTATTTTTGCCAGACACGAGGAGATATGAAGTGAGAGTGAAGGACTTTGGTTGATCTACATTCCGAGAAGAGTGTGATAAAAGTTGTTGAGAATTGTTGCCATGTTGCAACATTGTGAGACTCGCTTGCAGGCTGTACAGTACTAAGTGTAGTGCCCTCGTGACCTGTCATCTCAATCAACTTAGGCACCTTGTTTACAACACTGGCTAATTGTTCTATAAATCTAAATGTTCTCCCTGGCTATTTAGATACTTTGTCGGTGCGCCACCAGCAGGGCTCTAGTGCTCCGGCTATCAACAAGTGCCCAGTTTCGTGATCGATCAGATCTGGTATACACAGGAGGCTTGCATTGTGTCATAGTAACCAGGCCGACCTGGAGTGAAAATTTCCGGAGATTAGATCAGAATCATTCCTGCCCTTATTCCAGGGCAGAAAATTGTATTGATAAACTTGAAAAAATTAATTAAAAGCAATTTTTCTTGAGTAATCCATGCTGTGGAGCTGTTCATGAGGATGGCAAACTCCAAGGAAATTTTTACAGTCTCCAGCACAGAGAAAACTCATGTCCCCAGCTCCTACGATGTTCTGTCACCAAAAAATGGAATTCTGAAATCTGTATTCCCTGCCTCAGGTAAAGTCAATACTAACCCGAACTGGAGAACCCCATCAGAAAACGGCCCTGCTCTTATCCCAGAAAGCAACAGCAACACAAAGAAGCAGGTGCGCCACAGCATTGTATCTATAGACTCTACAGCAGACGCGTCAGAAGCGGAGACCGCTCTCTCAGCCAGAGTCAGGTGAGTACACACGCTTCTCACATCCCCACCCCTTCCCTTATATAACAAGTTTCCCGCCTTCGGATTTATTCAAACCTCTCTCTATACTCTTCACAGAAGGAAACGCAACTCTGCTGTAGTCGTAATGGACACCAAATTTCAAACTTGTATGAAAATTGTATTTTATGGAATTAATGTTTCAGTCTTGGCATGAAGAAACTTTAAGACTTAACAATGAAATGATGTTCATTAAATTTGGGTTTGGACTTTTATTCTTTGTTACTGAGGTCTCTGTTTCAGTAAGATGTATGGCCTTGTCTGGTCTGTATCAGAGAACGACATCTCCTTGATATGGATCCGATTAGCCGTTGGATCTGTTGTGGGATGGCTGCCCACTCTTCCCGCAGTGCAAGAGACAACTGTCGGAGATTGGTTGGCACCACATCTAGCTGGCAGACTTGTCTGTTGAGTTCATCCCATAAGTGTTCTATTGGGTTCATGTCTGATGACATGGATGGCCACGGAATGATATGAACGTTGTTGTCAGCGAGGAACTGGGTGGTGAGTTGTACCACATGAGGTCGAGCGTTATCTTGCTGAAAAAGCGACCCTGGTGCAGCCAGAAGTGGAAGGATGTGAATTTTAGCGACGTATCGTTGGGCATTCATGCGTCCTTCAGTTTACGCCAGGTCACTTATTCCCATGAAGCTGATTGCCCCCCACACCAGTACACCTCCATCACCATGTGGAGGAGCCTCATCCACGCACTTCTGGGCGTAGCGCTCATGGAATCTGCGGTAAACTCTTCTCCGTCTGTCGTGTCGCTGGAGCAAGAAGAATGATTCTTTAGTAAACCACACCCTTCTCCAGTCATTCGGAACGTCCATTGATGATGCTGGTTCGCTCACTGCAGTCGGTTCTGGCGATGCCGGTCTGTAAGAACAGGACCTCTAAGGTCTTCAAGCCCAAAGACCAGCGTTGTGCAACCGGTTCCTGACCGTTTGATCTGAAATTTGACGAGCTGCTGTCATTGATTGGACTGTTGAGGACACAGATGCAAATCGATTCCTGAAGTGACGCAGCCGTGTGAAGCGGTCTTCGGAAGAAGTTGTGATTATTGGTCTTCCATTGCGCGGCCGGTCTGCAACTGAGCCAGTATCTTGAAATCGTCTCCAAAGACGACTAATGGTGCTTCTAACCACATTAAATTGTCTGGCCACTACACTTTGTGACTGTCCAGTCTGTAAACGTCCAATGATGATGAGTCGTTGTTCTGTAGTGAGATGAACCATACATGCGCATTTAATTTTCAAATGAATTGATTCGAGGAGTGTCAATCTTTTATAGGCATTCACATGATCAGTAAGTTTTGTGTTCAGTAAGTTTCACGGGATTCTCGTGAACCTGTCATGAGTTATTGTCAAAAATGCTGTTTTGACTAGTGTCGCTTTTCTGTGCTCATGAATCATCTGCTGAGTACAGTTAAGGTCAGCACGTGAAGTTGATGTCCAAGTGAACGTTTCAGGCAATTTGCCCTTGTCTGATCAGCAAACTTCAGTTTAAATAGCAACATTGTATTTGTTGCGTTACATTTTTTAACAGTATTGATTTCTATGATAAGAGAAAATGAATCCTATAAATCTAGAACTGGTAGAGTAGATGTAGGCAGGGATAAATCTAGTACTGGTTGAGAAGATGTGGGCAGGGATAAACCTAGTACTGGCAGAGCAGATATAGGCAAGGATAAACCTTATATTGATAGAGCCGATGTAGGCAGGAATAAATCTGTTACTAGTAGAGTAGATGTAGTTTGGGATAAATCTGGCACTGGTAGAGTAGATGTAGACAGAGATAAATCTGATACTGATAGAGTAGATGTAGGCAGGGATAAATCTAGTACTGGTAGAGTAGATGTAGGCAGGGATAAATCTGATACTGATAGAGTAGATGTAGGCAGGGATAAATCTAGTACTAGTAGAGTAGATGTAGGCAGGGATAAATCTAGTACTGGTAGAGTAGATGTAGGCAGGGATAAATCTAGTACAGGTAGAGTAGATGTAGACAGAGATAAATCTAGCACTGGTAGAGTAGATGTAGGCAGGGATAAATCTAGCACTGGTAGAGTAGATGTAGACAGAGATAAATCTGATAATGATAGAGTAGATGTAGGCAGGGATAAATCTAGTACTGGTAGAGTAGATGTGGACTGGGATAAATCTAGAACTAGTAGAGTAGATGAAGGCAGAAATGTATGCTAAAATTTGCAAAAAAGAATTACATCAAGAAAAGCGAGAAGCAACAATAGAAGAAAAGCGAGAAGCAACAATAGAAGAAAAGTGAGAAGCAACAATAGAAGAAAAGCGAGAAGCAACAATAGAAGAAAAGCGAGAAGCAACAATAGAAGAAAAGCGAGAAGCAACAATAGAAGAAAACGAGAAGAACAGGCCGGGATTAAAGAAAAATAACAACACAATATTTCGACCACACTGTCTTTATCAGGGGAAGAAGGAGAAGATAAATACACGCAAAAGATCATTCATCTGACTCGTGTATGACGATTATCCTTGGCTGTCTCCTTTCTCACTCTGTGTGATGATTACTGATTACTCTTGATTATTTCCCTTTTACCCTGTGATAACTAATCAGTTACCTTGATTATTTCTCTCTCTCTCTCTCTCTCTCTCTCTCTCTCTCTCTCTGACGCTTACCCTAGATTGTCTCTTTCTATCCCATCAACGGAATACTTTCATTACATGTACAAAACTCAAATCACCATTATTTCGCCGTAACCATTATCATGATTGACGAAAATTTAGTTTCGATTGACTACCAGCGTATGTCTGACACAATCATAGAAAACTGCTTCCTGCATTGATTGTTCACAGTTTTCATTGTGTAACATGCCCCACGATAAATCTCTCTCCATAGTTCTTGTAAATAAAGTGTGAAAAACTGGTTAAGGATTGTTAAGTACATAGCGGTTAGTTTTCTCTCATGACAAAGGCTGGTCAGGACTTCTGATGATGAGTAAAGTTTAAGGTGAGTTTGTCATGACGTCAAAAGATAAAAAGTGACGTTTATGATGGTTTGTCATGACGTCAGAAGATAAAAAGTGAAGTTTATGATGGTTTGTCATGACGTCAGAAGATAAAGAGTGAAGTTTATGATGGTTTGTCATAATGTCAGAAGCTGAGGAGTGAAGCTGATGATGGACTGTCACGTCTGCTGATGTTCAAAAAAGTTCATAGCGAGTTGTCACAATGTTTGCCAACATATCGTAAATTTGTCAGTCACACACTTGTCTCCAGTATTGTTTTGCTTGTTTACCTGGAGGAGGACAGAGCAGAGTTTTTGTTTCTTATCTTGGAGGGAAAAAAATGAGAGTTTTTGTTTGTTTACCTGGAGGATGACAAAGGAGAGTTTTTGTTTGTTTACCTAGGGGAGGAAAAAATGAGAGTTTTTGTTTGTTTACCTGGAGGAGGATAGAGGGGAGTTTTTTGTTTGTTTACATGGAAGAGGACAGAGAGGAGTTTTTGTTTGTTTACCTGGAGGAGGACAGAACGGAGTTTTTGTTTGTTTACCTAGGGGAGGAAAAAATGAGAGTTTTTGTTTGTTTACCTGGAGAGAATAGAGGGAAGTTTTTTGTTTGTTTACATGGAAGAGGACAGAGAGGAGTTTTTGTTTGTTTACCTGGAGGAGAATAGAGGGAAGTTTTTTGTTTGTTTACATGGAAGAGGACAGAGAGGAGTTTTTGTTTGTTTACCTGGAGGAGGACAGAACGGAGTTTTTGTTTGTTTACCTAGGGGAGGAAAAAATGAGAGTTTTTGTTTGTTTACCTGGAGGAGAATAGAGGGAAGTTTTTTGTTTGTTTACATGGAAGAGGACAGAGAGGAGTTTTTGTTTGTTTACCTGGAGGAGAATAGAGGGAAGTTTTTTGTTTGTTTACATGGAAGAGGACAGAGAGGAGTTTTTGTTTGTTTACCTGGAGGAGGACAGAACGGAGTTTTTGTTTGTTTACCTGAAGGAGGACAGAACGGAGTTTTTGTTTGTTTACCTTGAGGAGGACAGAGGAGAGCTTTTTGTTTACCTGGAGGAGGACAAAGGACAGGTTTTTTTTGTTTACCTGGAAGATTGATTGATTGATTGATCTTTATTTCAAAAGGGTTAAGAATTGGGCACAAAGGAGAGCCTTTGTTTGTTTACTTGGAGGAGAACAGAGGAGAATTTTGTTTGTTTACCTGGCGGAGGACAAAGGAGGTCTTTTGTGGACATAGAAAAGGAAACCACACATTCTGATAAATCACATAATCTATCAAACCACAAATTTTAACACACAACATAATCTAACAAACCACACAGTCTAACACACAATATAATCTAACAAACCAGACATTCTAACAAACAACATAATCTAGCAAACCACACATTCGAACACACAACATAATCTAACAAACCACACAATCTAACAAACAACACAAATCAACAAGCCACACAATCTAGCAAACAACACAAACGAACAAACTACACAAGTTAAATGGCCACACAAACTAGATACGTGGTGGATTATGTTGCTGTCTAAATGTTACCTACTTGTTATATATATATTACTTATCCGTAGCTCCCCCCCCCTCCAACCCTACCTCCACCCCCCCTTC
>CM019708.1:32551919-32602929 GCA_009760885.1 Achatina immaculata
AGAAGCAAGCGAACACAAGACAAGACAATACAATACAAGAAGCAAGCGAAAACAAGACAAGACAATACAATACAAGAAGCAAGCGAACACAAGACAAGACAATACAAGACAAGACAATACAATACAAGAAACAAGCGAAAACAAGACAAGACAATACAAGACAAGACAATACAAGACAAGACAATACAAGACAAGACAAGACAAGACAATACAAGACAAGACAAGATAACAAAATAATTATTGACATATAATAACACACTCTGGATATTACAAAGTAACATTAAAATGAGACCTTATATGAAACTAGAACTCACATTATTCGTACATGACTCGTATTTCAGCTTTCAGATGGTATGAAAGGGCTTTTAATAAGCGAACACGGAGTATGTAAAGCTTCTTTTGTGCAAGAGTGGCAGAAAGCAAGATTAGCACGTATAAATGAAGAACATACAACAGACCAATATTTCGGCAAACGTCTTTTTCAAGGATCACATACAACAGATAAAACAAGAAAATTAGATATGAAAAAAAATAAACACTTAGTTGTTTTGCTTTTTTTTTTTGGGGGGGGGGGGTATAATCCTGGTAAGAAAGACGGGCAGAAAATGCGCCCAGACGGAGTACGTAAACACAAGGTGAAAACAGGCACTTGGCTAGTAAAGGAAGTAAAATGAAGATGACGAAGATTACCACGTGATAAACACATGCCCCACATGGCCTCGGTGTGAACATGTTTTGTTTCGTGTGGGAGACACGAAAACGAGGCGAAACATAGTTCAGAAAAAAAGGTTTGGGACGGAGGTTTATCGTGAACGTGGTCAGGGGTAGGAAGATTTTGTGGTTGTTTCTGCCTGGAAGATTTCGTCTCTTGTTTTAAGTGATTCTGCGTTGTGGTAAAAAGATTGTTAAGCAATAAACTCCATCCGTGCCTTCTCAATTATGTTTTTGTTATACGTTGTCATAACTGTAAGTTGTTAACCCTTTCACCCAAAAACAGCACTGACGGGGTTGGCAGATTTTGCACACATGTGCGAGCCAATGCTCAGGACAATATTCAATCAAAGTCCAAATAAAACTAAAAGTAGCACATTTCTAATCCAACTCATACTTTTAAATTATAAAGTAACTTCCTCCCAGTTAATTTGTATTAGAATTATTCGTCTAACTTTATTATGGCAGAGTACGGAAATTAATTCTAAATTGAAAGAGGTCAAATATGTATGAAGAATGGTATACTGAAGTTTAACAATGAAATATTTATGCTACAGGCGTAAAGATGGCGGCCTGGTTAACTAAGTGGTTGGCGCTGGGCTTACTAATCCGGTAGTACCAGTTTCAGTCCCAGCAGTGGGATTTTTTTTCTGGTACACACTAAAAATGCCCCGAGGTTCACCCAGCCTCTAAAAAATGGGTACCAGAGAAATCTGGGAAGGTAAAGCAGCCAGGCGTGATACTGACCACATCAGACTTTCATGTGCCGAAGGTCATGGAAATTACGGGCCTAACACCGCATTCCCCAATATGCCTTAATGGCTTGGAAACGGGAATTTTACATTACCTTTACAGGCCTAAAGATGGGTTTGTGGCTGATAAAGAAAATGTGATTGTCTAAAAAGTGCTGGCCAGTCATGTGTAATATGTGTTAGTCCTAGAATACTGGGACATTTTCAATGTAATATGTGTTAGTCCTGAAATACTGGGACATTTTCAATGTAATATGTGTTAATCCTAGAATACTAGGACATTTTCAATGTAATATGTGTTAGTCCTGAAATACTGGGACATTTTCAGTTTAACTAATTATCATCATGTGTTAATTTCAAATGAAGCGTTTTTAATGCATTTGAATTCTCTTATGTTTCTGTACCATTCCTTATTTATGTTGAATATAATACGTTCATTCCAAATTGTATGTGTGTGGTTCATGATGATCATTATGCTTTATTAACATTAACTCCCATCAAAACAAGTTGTGGCCCCTGATGTTGTGTCTGTTTACAATTGTTTATGTTTGTCACTGGTATTAAATTGATATAAACATCTTATAACCTTTAATTATTTAATTCATGTCAGTGTTGACTGTGTGTTTTGTGAAGTTTAAAACCGTTGTTCACCTCAAGCAAAGATTTACAAATCAAAGAAGTAACATTCATGATGAGACACGAAAGTCTTGGGGGTGGGGTGGGGGCATAAGAGTGATGAAGCACACGATAAAGAAAGTTCTTGGGTTCAGATAATTGATAAAAAAGGGGATACAGATAAGGAATGATTCTCACCAGTACAACAGTACAGTAAAATAAGAGAGTCGCTTACTTACAGATAGTACGTTACAACGTGGAGAAGAAAACAAGAAAAAGAATAGCCCCATTTTAAATTCATAATAATAAATATAATAATATTCTCCTACTTTGTTTCACACCAGCGTGCCACATCGGACATCTATGACCTAAAGAAAATCCGCCAAGATGGCGCATATAGTAAAAGTGGGAAAACAATATGGTGGGGGGAGGGGGTGGATGAAAGAAGGTTAAAGGTTAAAGGTGAAGAGAGAACACTGAGAGGACAGGACTGCTTAGCATGGCTAGACTAGGAAGTAATCAAAGTCTTCTAGCGGCTAGAGAAGGAAAGAAAGGGTTCCTGCAAGAATGAGAAAATGATGTGAAGTGAGTGGGACTAAGACAAGAAAGTTGGGCATGAATAGCAGAAATAGAGGTAGCAACTAGGCAGAAATAGAAAGATGTGGTAACTAGGCAGAAATAGAAAGATGTGGTAACTAGGCAGAAATAGAAAGATGTGGTAACTAGGCAGAAATAGAAAGATGTGGTAACTAGGCAGAAATAGAAAGATGTGGTAACTAGGCAGAAATAGAAAGATGTGGTAACTAGGCAGAAATAGAAAGATGTGGTAACTAGGCAGAAATAGAAAGAGGTAGCAACTAGGCGGAAATAGAAAGAGGTAGTAACTAGGCAGAAATAGAAAGAGGTAGTAACTAGGCGGAAATAGAAAGAGGTAGTAGCTAGGCAGAAATAGAAAGAGGTAGCAACTAGGCAGAAATAGAAAGAGGTAGCAACTAGGCAGAAATAGAAAGAGGTAGTAACTAGGCAGAAATAGAAAGAGGTAGAAACTAGGCAGAAATAGAAAGAGGTAGCAACTAGACAGAAATAGAAAGAGGTAGTAACTAGGCAGAAATAGAAGGAAGTAGCAACTAGGCGGAAAGAGGTAGCAACTAGTCAGAAATAGAAAGAAGTAGTAACTAGGCGGAAATGTAAAACCGTTTTGATAAAAAGCTGAATTTATTTTTACTTCCAGCTTTGTGGAGACAACTAGCTTGGAAAATAAGGTACTGTTTCAGAGCTTTCCGAGATCGTTCATCCGAAGAACAAGAGCGCATTGCAGTGACATAAATGTCCCATTTTCCTTGATGGCTTCCTAGACAGAAGTGCTTGGCGACCAGTGTCAATGCTGTCTTGGTTATGTCGTTCAGATGCTGGCGAAATCGATCTCCTAAGAGTAAGTCGGTCTCCTCTGTATACTTCATATCGCATTGCTTGCACATAATGGCATAAATGAGGCTGCGAGAAGTGCAGGTAAAGCCCTAGTGAACTCATAACGTGGACTTTAGGAGGGAAACCTGGCTTGTCTCAACAGCAAGTAATGTATCTTCGGAGACCGCAACGTTTAGTAGCAGTGAAAATCTTGTCATCTGACTTGAGGCAGCTTCTAACTAAGAGGTCCTTGAGGTTCTTGTCTTGCCTCATTGCAGTGACAGAAATGTACCGGTTTTCTTGATGCCTCCTCGACAGAAGTGCCTTGGAACGTACTTTGTGTGTGTGTGTCTGTGTGTGGAACCTCCACACTGACAGGTTTGTAGATAAGAAGGTGAATGAAGTTTCTTCTCATGTTGATTACTTCATGACCACCATCTCAACACCATTCTCCAACCGTTCACTTTAACATTTATCTTAAATATAAAACTCCAAATTTTGTTACAGACAGTAAAATGGAATAACTAAAAGTCTTCTGTAGGAATACAGCATATTTTAATTATATACGCAGAAAGCTTAAGTGTAAGCTTATGTACAGTATATGTAGAAACACACCTCGTACTGTCTTTCTTCCTGCACTATAAATTCGTCTGATAATTTTCATGAAAATATTTCTTTATTTAATTCTGCGAAGTCTGGAAAACGTTGTCTTGGATGTGGGTGTTCTATTCTTAGACATGTGGTTTTATTGCTCAACTGGTCAAGTAAGAGACTGAAGTCTTCAAGTAAACCACATGTTTGTGATAAAAATCTTCAAGTAAACCACATGTTTGTGATAAAAATCTTCAAGTAAACCACATGTTTGTGATAAAAATCTTCAAGTAAACCACATGTTTGTGATGAAAATCTTCAAGTAAACCACATGTTTGTGATAAAAATCTTCAAGTAAACCACATGTTTGTGATAAAAATCTCAATACTTGATAGGGCTGGGGGCCGGGAGTTTGTTTCTTCTTTTTCAGTTGCACAAAACTTGAAACACTGAGCAACCTAGAAACAGGCGATAAATTTAAAATTTACATTCGTACGCCTGCAGCAGCGCCAGCTATTTCCAATTTTTTTCTTGAGAGAGCGGTCCTGAACTAACATTGGTTTGTGAATCGTCGTCCATGAAGGAAGATTTTATTTTAAAAATCGAATTTCAGAAAAAATTAACTAATATCATTTTGATACTTCTAACATGACATAGCTATGCCACAAGTCACCAAAATCTATACACTCTGTCACGTTCTAAATGATCTAATATTTTTTCAAGATACCAAGAAATACTCAAAACATTCATTTAAAAACCTACCTTTAAAATTTAAAAAAAAACCAACAACAACAACACTCCAATGACTGTAGTAGTGACTGTTGTTATCTTAACATTTAGGCCAGGAAATATAAAACGTAAGACTTCCATACTATTATGTGAATATTTTTTTGTTTTGTTTTTATTATTACATCTTCTCATGACCCTAAGTCATACGAGAGTAAGTCAGACCCCAGCGACTCTAAATCAGATCCCAGCACCTCTAAATCAGACTCCACCGACCCTAAGTCAGGCCGCAGTAAGTCAGACCCCATTATGCTTGATTTCTTCTGTGAACGCTGCTATCCAGACCACGTTCTCTCGTCATCTTGGAACCGTATCAGCCATATATCGCGGCAACAAGCCCTCACCCCTAAACCGCACTGTAGCTCGGACAGAGTGAAACTAGTACTCACGTACCACCCTCATAGCTTGGCAGTTAAAAACATACTGTTTCGCCATCTCCACCTCCTCCAGACCGAGCCTGAGACACGTGAACTTTTTTGGGAACCCCCATTGGTGGCTTACAGACGGGACAAGAACCTCAGGGACCTTTTAATTCGTAGTCATCTTAAGACAGATGACACTTTTTATGGTACCAGACGTTGTGGACGCCGTAGATGTAACACTTGTCCGTTTGTTGTCGAGGCCAGCCAGATCTCTTTCCCTAAATCTACGTTATCAGTACAGGAGGGTTTCACCTGTACTTCACGAAATGTCATTTATGTTATCATGTGCAAACGTTGTGGTTTGAAGTACATAGGGGAAACTGGCTTACGGTTAGGAGATCGATTTCGCCAGCATCTCAGTGATATTTCTAAGAGGGCCTGGACACCAGTGGCTAAACATTTTTGCCTTGGTAACCACAGGGGCAAACAGGACATTTCAGTTAGTGCGATCCGCTCTTGTTCCGCAGATGTACGATCTCGGAGGGTCCTAGAACAGCACCTTATTTTCCAGACTGGCTGTCTCCATCCAGCTGGAATTAACAATGTCTTCAGCTTTCTGTAACTTCTTTATTTTTCCACTGGCCTTTTTTATACTCTACTTTCTTTCTCTATGCTACCCCTCCCTACTACCATCCTATTTCCTTCTCTGCCAACATATTGGTCTTGTCCCATTCACCAGTTTCACATTTCCTCCCTGTAGGTGTTTAAGTTCTTCATTCATTATCTCTTGCGTCCTCTTTTCTCTCCCCTTCCCCCCCCCCCCCCCGACACCTCTAGCGGCTATCATGTTTCTATTGCCTTCCCTCAACCCCTTTCTCCCACTTGTTCTCCTCCTCTCTCTCTCTCTCCGCTTCTTCCCTATGATTGGCTATATCGGGAATCTTTTGTCTGTAGGCGGCGGGGTTTTTTTTTCCTCCTCCTCCTTCTTCCACACACATTTCTGCTTTACTGAGAGCAAAACGCTTCAGATAAGTTATATATGTTTGTATTATCCTCGAATAAGGCTCACGCCGAAATATCGGATGTTGTATGTTTTTCATTTATACATTCTGATACTTTATATTCGTTTTTTTCTCACTTTGCTCACTTCCTCCCTCGCTTTGTAAAACTGCACCATACACCTCTATCTAGCTTATTTAAGTCAGACCCCACCGACCCTAAGTCAGATCGTACCAACTAAGTCAGACCTCAGTACCTAAGTCAGACATCAGTTCATTAAGTCAGACCCCACCGACCCTAAGTCAGAACTCAGAACATTAAATCAGACCTAAGTATCCTAAGTCAGACCTCAGTACATTAAGTCAGATCCGACCGAGCCTAAATCAGAACTCAGTACATTAAGTTAGACCCCACCGACCGTAAGTCAGACCCAACCGAGCCTAATTTTAGTCCTAGACTGAGGTTAGGAACATCCCACTCACATCTGGTTTTCGCTGTGATGTTGATTGACGTCGGTGTAGAAGAACTACAGAATGATGTACCTGGTCACAGCAAGTCCTGTCAGAAAACAATGTCACGTGATGTGGAGACTGGGTTTGTCGAGACACCACATGCTCGAATACTAATTCTAAAGAATGGGGATAAATCTACGTTCAAAGCAGAAGCAACAGTGCAGAACACAAAAAAGTACTACAATTTGTCCTCACTTTCAGTTTTAAAATTATTTGTTAATCAGCGCAAGCTTTAGTAATTAACAAACGTGAGTGTCGATTTAGAAAATATTGATAAAGTGTCATGATTGAGCAGAATAAAGGCATAATTAAAATTATTGCTATATTCAATTAGTTTATCACTTCAATGAATCAATAGTCATCAGAAAATACAACCAAATAATACCTTGTTTCGGTGTGCACAAAATAAATTTCAGCCGAACTTACAGTATTCTTCAGAACATTTCAGTATTCTCGTACAAGCCTTGAAGTTCTTGTTCAATATTCATAACTTTCCATATTTTCGTTCATTATCTATAAATTTAGAACTTTCAGTAATAAAGCTGGAATGTATAGGCTGAAGATGAGAACATGACAGGTAGAATTGCTGTGTTTCAACATTATTTCTGTCCAGATGTTTCTCTAACGATGCACACGTTAACGCTGAAACCTTTATTGTCATCTCACGTCCACTTCAGACTAACCAAGTCCTTGTTGTTGATGTTCACAGTCAGCACGGCAGCTGTGTCCGATAGTTCGAGATAAAGCATCCCAGAATGCAGCTTTCACATCTTCACTACAATCTGGAGGTGGATATTCACTGAAATTATTTTCTTTGTGAACTTTAATAAGATCACGTGACATGTTGTCTACATTGACAGGTTTGTAGATCAGAAGGTGAAGGACGCTTCTTTTCATGTAGTTGGACTCCATGACCGCCATCTCAACACCGTACTCGGACCATTCACCTTCCCAGAACTCAGGGGAGATAACTGGTATTGTAACTCTACTGTTCTGAATGGCGCTGGTAATGTTACAAGAAATAATAGTTCCGTAAATAAAATCTCGATCTTCTACACACAGTTTATGTCCCCGCTTTTTCTCTAACTCTTCCAGGCACTCTCTCAAAACAAATTCTCTGTCCTCATCTACATACAACAGGTAAGCATCGAACTTGTAGTTCTGACATTCAGCGCCGCGAGGTTGAAAGCCGTAGTACTTGGTTAAAACAATGTTCCTGATGTAATACAGTCTCCAGCGGTTTCTGAACATCAGAGCAGCGACAGCGATGATTACAACGACCACGACAGATGATGTGGCGAGGACAATGATCAGACTGTTAGAGACACACATTCTTTGTTGTGTCAAAACTCTTTCGTGCAGGTCTCCAAATGGCTGCATGTCCTGACATTGGAGGAAATCTTTCTTCAAGATTGTAACTTTTGTTGTGGCCAACCATATCAGTAGGTCTAAACTGTCACATGTACATGGCAGTGGATTTAAGGTCAAATCTATACTCACTTTGTGGCTTAAAGCTATCATGTCAAGGTCGTCTCGAGTGTCTTTGCTGATCGAGTTGATGTTGTTGTTGCTGAGATCAAGAAACATCAGTGATGTCATGTGTGACATTCTGACATCAAGTGATCGGATGTTATTGCTTGATAAGTTTATTATTTTCACATTTTTTAAACCTTTGAAGACCATGAATGGCAGATCCTGAATCATATTTGTTGACATGTCGATGTACTGTAGATTGTGAAGGTTTGACAACTTGACACCTTCGATATCTTTAGATAAAGCATAACCAAAAAAGTTGTTGCGCATGTGCAGCTCAACTAATCTGTTGCCAGGATGGAAGAAGTTGTCAGACAACGTGTCACAGGAAGTGTTTGATATATCTACAACTTCCGTCCAGGGAGATAAGCTTTTGTCCCGAAGTCCACCATTATAAGCACTGGAAATATTTAGAATACGTACGGAGTTGTTATTGAAATCTCCACTCAGAAAGAGACGACCGTATCGAAATGATTGCACAGCTGAATACTGTTGAAGTCTTAGTGTTTTGTAAGTTGAACGATCAGACAGTTCTTCGTGTGATCTACATTTCTCATCAACCCCAATGCTTGAAGTGCTTTGCCCTTTCACACTATCACACATTGATCGTCTATACCTAGAAATCTGATAATTTAGATTCTCTTCTAAACTATCATCAGTATCTGGTGATTTCTGTGAATCACGATTCTGCTCATCTTCTAGGACCCCCTGAAGATTCGGAAGTGACAACCCTCTGAGTGAATACAAGATGGAGCCTGCCTGGGTGAGTAAATTCTTTCTTAAGGTTATCACGCGCAAAGACTGTGGCAGGCCAAGCACAAACTGACGGTCTATACACGAAATCTGGTTGGCATCCAGGTTAATTACGTCAATGTGCTTCATGTACTTAATTTTCTCTGCGTGACTGCCCGTCAGACATCGACATAAGCTGTTAATATCATGATCTATGTAGGACACTGTTAGATATTTCAGGTCAGAATGTCTGCTGCCAGGCAAGTGACTGAAAACGAAATCAAAATCGGAGCGAATTTTGAAGAAGCGTATCCCTGTTAATGATTTTATTGGATGAAAAACTTCAGGAGATATGTCCTTGAACTCACAGTAGCCTATTGTTATTTCCTGCGCATAAGGTACATTTTCGAAAAACGTCGAAGTCAAATTTGTTATGTAGCAGTTGTATGTATGTCCAATATATATAGTATTCAAATATTTGAGGGATATCATCTCTTTACCAAACTCCGCGTTATAAACTCCGTCAATTAGCAATGTTCTAAGATTACTAAGCTCAGACAAAGCAGCGCTCGGATAGCTTACTTCGTGTTTAGTCAAACAATGGATACCCAAATATGTCAGATTCTTCAACGGCTGAAACAGTCGCTTGCTAAGGACATTTGGTTTATATGATAGTTTAATATTATGATGGAGCTGTAGGGTGTCAAGACCAGGACAATGATCAAATGCTCTGTAGTCTATGACTGTCAGGTAATTGTGAGACACGTCTAGTGTTTTTAGTTTGCTTAGTCCCAAGAACGTGCTGTTGGTAATTTTGGTCACGTTGTTGTACTGTAGCAGTAATGTTTCTATATAAGGCATGTACGAAAATGCTCGATCTTCAATTTTTGAAATATAATTGAATTGTAAATCTAAAAGATTTAAATAGAATGGCGGGCCGTCTGTAACACCTTTTATTTCCTTTAACTGATTGTGGGCTATGTGTAGCTCGCTTAGAGAATCATATTTGGAAAATGATGTAAATGTATTGATCACTATTTTGTTATAAGACAGGTCCAGGTACACCATGTCTGGGGGTAAAGTGACATTTGTTAAAGTCATAATCTTCAAATGTCTGCAATTGGCGTATGTTTTAAGTACGGTTCCGTTCTTGGAGCTGTTACAAATGCATTTACCACAGGAAAAATAATCGACTGGATCTGTGTAAGAGAAGTTGCCTTGATATTCCGTAAAATAATTCATTGTTATTGTGTCTTCACTTTCTGAGTTTTCGTGAGATTCTTTACCGAAGGTCAATGAGTAACGATCTTCCGATGTCCTACTTTCTGCGGAGTTGATCTGTTGAAGGTGAGAGACAGGTGTCTTTTGTGTGCGAGTAGGCGGTTTACCTGGAATATTGGGTCTCACTTTCAAGCCTTTGATGTTGTTACCCGAAGCATTTCTTTCAGTCTTTGAATGCAGAACTGTGTCGTGAAGCCTGAGAATGTTGTCTGTTGTGTTCGTAGATCCTTTCTTCGTGACGTCTGCTTTTTCATCATATATATTTACCTCATGTTGTAAATGTGGCTTGTTGCTATCTACACCATGTTGTAGATGTGGGTTGTTATTGTCTATACCATGTTGTAAATGTGGCTTGTTGTTATCTACACCATGTTGTAGATGTGGCTTGTTATTGTCTATACCATGTTGTAGATGTGGCTTGTTATTGTCTATACCATGTTGTAGATGTTGCTTGTTATTATTCACTTCAAGATGTACATATGGCTCGTCACTATCCACCTCATGTTGTAGATATGGCTTGTTACTATCTACTTCATGTTGTTGATATGACTTGTTACTATCCTCCTCATGCTGTAGATATGGCTTGTTACTGTCCATCTCATGTTGTAGATATGGTTTGTTACTATCCACCTTATGTTGCAGATATGACTTATTATTATTCTTCATACCATCGCAGGAGACTTCTCCTTGTTTTAAAACAATGAAGCACAAAAGCGCAGGAAAGATTATGCCGCAGAAACGAAGTGGGAGCTGCCACATCATGAAGCTCTTCCTTTACTTCCAGATAATGTTTCAGAGTTTGCTAAATTATCTTCCAGAGCCACCTGAAACGATTAGTGCAGACACAGAGACAATCTGGGGAGAAAAGAAATATTACGAAACATCAGTATTAATTAAATTTCAAGCATTTAATTAGCAAAGATGACAAGAATTACGTTTCTTCTATAAATATCTTCAAGGTTTTTTTAAAAATGTTATTTTTGTACACAACAATGAATACAGCGATGAAATATCTCCTTTATTTCTGTCTAGGAGACACAGACTTCAGATTCTGTCTAGGAGACACAGCCTTCAGATTCTGTCTAGGAGACATTCTTCAGATTCTGTCTAGGAGACACAGTCTTCAGATTCTGTCTAGGAGACACAGACTTCAGATTCTGTCTAGGAGACACAGATTTCAGATTCGTCTGGTAACATTGGGCGTCATGTTTGTTAATTTCAGTTTAAACTGGAATTTGAAAAAAAAAAGATTAGATCAATTTAGAATTTTTCTACCTCGACCAATAGTGAAAATCATAACAGAGAAAAATGTTGAAAGAAAAAGAGCAAGTGGAGCGACAACGGTATCGATGAACTAGCATGAAGAAGTTGTAGGAATTATAAATGTGGGGTAATAATTGTCTGAAATGTATATGATGTTATGTTGTATTTTTATTATTGGTATTTATTTTTACAGGTACATGAAGACCGAAGAATGCAAGGACTCACACATTCACACACTACACCAATGAAAGAAGAAACACAATTAGTGCTACTTCTTCAAATAATCATAAACTTGTATTGTTATTAAATCACCTGCGTGTGCTTGTTTTATTCGTCAGCTTATATTATTATTCATCAAAAATCAATAAAACAATTTCTTTAAATATTTAGGTTCGATTCAGATTGTAACAAACGTAACATGCATATGCGTAACAATCAGTAATATAAATTTAAGTGCACATAAGAAAAACATCAGTTCCACATTACCACTAAAATAAAAACATCAAAATCCTACATAGAACAATTACACCTTAACTGAGTTATGATTATTCACCATTCATAACACAATCACTAACAAATATTTACGTAAGTGGGTCGGGATTAGACCGGGGAGTCGACTGACTGTACAGCTCATATACGAATATAGACAAATACTAATCTACACACACATTGATTCTCGTTCGATGAATAAACATTCTCACTCTCGCTTGAACAACAACATGACTCCCTCGATACGCTGGCATCCTACTTGCTCAGCTTACAAATCTCCACCGATTAAAATTTTCTCATGTTTTCTTTATATACTGGGCCACTAAACCGATTTTCTCTCAGAGCTGCGCACCTCTGAAAACTGACTGGTAACTGACCTATTATTTCCTACGCTTAGGGTTGCCAACCAACCCAGGTAACTATGTGCTTATCTATTCCCTACAAAGTGGTCGGTATTATGTTTGCCTGTGTGGCAAAAAGCAGGGGAGAGATGAAGCTGAAGATCCAATGAAGTTTGTGCACCAGGAGCACCACAGGCTAGTAATGATTCCTTAGAAAAAAATCAAAGTGACTGCGATTATCACACTACCATGATTAGACAATATCAAAAATGTAATCTATAACTTTCTTGGTTAGATGGCACGTGATGATGATGTCACAAGAAATGACATAGGTATGAAGGCTGAATGCTCCGTTTGTTAACGATAATGAGAAAGTTGCTACCTAAAACGTTTAGCCTTAAGCGTAATGACAGTTACGAGGTTGAAACTGTGTGTGATCTGAGCTTGTCTGTTTACATAAACCTATGAAACACTCCTAGCTGAAACCTATGAAACCTCACTAACCAATTGAATGAACAATTTAAACAATCACTAACCACTTGCCTGAACCTATGAAGTGGTCATTAACCATTAGGGTGAACCTATGAAATACTGACCATTGACTTAAACTTATGAAACACTCATTAATCTTTGGTCTAACCTATGAAACACTCATTAATCTTTGGCCTAACCTATGAAACACTCATTAATCTTTGGTCTAACCTATGAAACACTCACTGACCATTGGCCTGAACCCACGAAATAGAAACTACTGGAATGACTTACGAAATAGGACCCACTGGACCGAACCTATGAAACCTCACTAACCATTGTCCTGAACTTACAGAAGAACATTTCAGTAGCTCAAAACGTACCCCAAATTGTCAACAAACTACTAAGACCAGGGAAACAACTGGCGATTTCTCACGCGGAGGCGGGGGTTGGGGATGGAGGTGGGGAATGTTGTGGTTTCAGAGAAAGATTTGGGACCAAAAACTGACAGACTAAAACTGTTGGAATATTGTGTACATATTATATGAAATACAGCTTTTGGGTCTAGCAATCTGGTGTAGGGGAGGGGGCATGACATTCTGACATACTGTGACAAGGGTTTGTGCGGCAGAAGGTTGAGAACCACTAAACTAAAGCAAGATAAACATCATGGACATAAATTGATCACATACATGCTGTTTATCGTATGAAGCTCATCGTGTGTAGTTTATCGCATCTAGCTTATCGAATGTGGCTTATTGTATGTAGTGTAATGTATGTACCTTATCGCTTGTTGTTTATCATATGTGACTTATTGTATGTAGCTTATTGTATGTAGCTTATTGTATGTAGCTTATTGTATGTAGCTTATCGTATGTAGCTTATCGTATGTAGTTTATCGTATGTAGTTTATCGTATGTAGCTTATCGTATGTAGCTTATCGTATGTAGTTTATCGTATGTAGTTTATCGTATGTAGTTTATCGTATGTAGTTTATCGTATGTAGTTTATCGTATGTAGTTTATCGTATGTAGTTTATCGTATGTAGTTTATCGTATGTAGTTTATCGTATGTAGTTTATCGTATGTAGTTTATCGTATGTAGCTTATTGTATGTAGCTTATTGTATGTAGCTTATTATATGTAGCTTATCGCGTGCAGCTTATCGTATCCAGCTTATCGTATATAGCTTATCGTATATAGCTTATCGTATGTAGTTTAGTTATGTACCTTATTGTATGTAGCTTATTTCTTGTAGCTTATTGTATGTAGCTTATTGTATGTAGCTTATTGTATGCAGCTTATTGTATGTAGCTTATTATATGTAGCTTATCGTGTGCAGTTTACCGTGTGTAGCGTATTGCGTGTGTCTTATCGTATGTATCTTCTCAAGGGAACATTACTGAACGTACTATCCCTCATGTGTTGATCAGTTGTAGCCCCCCCCCCCCCCCCGCTCAACCAATAAATATAAGCGTGCCCTCTGACTGCACGCATGTGTGTGTGTGGTGGGGGGGGGGGGGAGGGGAGAGGGGCATGTAAGTGTTCCTTTAAACTTCGTCTTCGGTTTTGGTCATGTTTGCGACATCTACAGGAACATCATCCGTTCAGAGCGCCCACAAGCAGGCAACAACAGCCTCTGGTCAGAAAATATGGAGTTGTTTAAAGCAGGACAATGAACACTGACGATAAACAACTTCTCAGGAAACATGACAACACCAACAATGCTAGATATGACAGTATTCTCCAAATAGATGGGACATAGCAGAATTGATACTCGGGAATTAATTCAACAGAGTGGGTACTCTTGTTTGAAAGGTAACTTAGTCTGAGGGCGTAGGCAAGGGTCCTGAGATAAGCGTGCGACATGAAAACTGAGTGGGAAAAGTTATGGTATAAATACCATCAAGGATAGGTAGAAAGACGCAAAATGTCTTGTTTTAGAGGGATAACAACTGGTTTTTGGATAGGAGAATATCTTGTTTTAGAGGGATAACAACTGGTTTTTGGATAGGAGAATATCTTGTTTTAGAGGGATAACAACTGGTTTTTGGATAGGAGAATATCTTGTTTTAGAGGGATAACAACTGGTTTTTGGATAGGAGAATATCTTGTTTTAGAGGGATAACAACTGGTTTTTGGATAGGAGAATATCTTGTTTTAGAGGGATAACAACTGGTTTTTGGATAGGAGAATATCTTGTTTTAGAGGGATAACAACTGGTTTTTGGATAGGAGAATATCTTGTTTTAGAGGGATAACAACTGGTTTTTGGATAGGAGAATATCTTGTTTTAGAGGGATAACAACTGGTTTTTGGATAGGAGAATATCTTGTTTTAGAGGGATAACAACTGGTTTTTGGATAGGAGAATATCTTGTTTTAGAGGGATAACAACTGGTTTTTGGATAGGAGAATATCTTGTTTTAGAGGGATAACAACTGGTTTTTGGATAGGAGAATATCTTGTTTTAGAGGGATAACAACTGGTTTTTGGATAGGAGAATATCTTGTTTTAGAGGGATAACAACTGGTTTTTGGATAGGAGAATATCTTGTTTTAGAGGGATAACAACTGGTTTTTGGATAGGAGAATATCTTGTTTTAGAGGGATAACAACTGGTTTTTGGATAGGAGAATATCTTGTTTTAGAGGGATAACAACTGGTTTTTGGATAGGAGAATATCTTGTTTTAGAGGGATAACAACTGGTTTTTGGATAGGAGAATATCTTGTTTTAGAGGGATAACAACTGGTTTTTGGATAGGAGAATATCTTGTTTTAGAGGGATAACAACTGGTTTTTGGATAGGAGAATATCTTGTTTTAGAGGGATAACAACTGGTTTTTGGATAGGAGAATATCTTGTTTTAGAGGGATAACAACTGGTTTTTGGATAGGAGAATATCTTGTTTTAGAGGGATAACAACTGGTTTTTGGATAGGAGAATATCTTGTTTTAGAGGGATAACAACTGGTTTTTGGATAGGAGAATATCTTGTTTTAGAGGGATAACAACTGGTTTTTGGATAGGAGAATATCTTGTTTTAGAGGGATAACAACTGGTTTTTGGATAGGAGAATATCTTGTTTTAGAGGGATAACAACTGGTTTTTGGATAGGAGAATATCTTGTTTTAGAGGGATAACAACTGGTTTTTGGATAGGAGAATATCTTGTTTTAGAGGGATAACAACTGGTTTTTGGATAGGAGAATATCTTGTTTTAGAGGGATATTTTTCCAGAGATTTTGTGTAGGATTGTTTTATGCAAGAGTTTTTGGTAGGAATGGGTTGTAGGATTTTCTTGTGAGATTTGTAACAGTTTTGAAGAGTTTTGTTATATGTGATTTCAGTTGGAATATTTATGTATGTATCTTTTGTCGTAAATTAATTGTCAGGTTTCTACCCACATGTCGTTGAATATTTCACGCAGGGAATCATTGTTTTTGTCTTCCCAGCCTGATGGGCTATGTTTCCATCCTCATAATATCACCCTCCATTCTTCCTATTAATAAATGTGATATTGAGTATTTGTTAAACTGTAGCCTTTGCCTCAGTTTCTCGTGGAATGTTATATGTTGTTAGAGTTGTTTGACTGCAGGTTTCAATTGTAGTACAGTTCATTACTTGGTATTGTTCGGAGCCTGGTGGTCTTGTTGTGTTGTTGTGCTAGTAGTTAAGCAACAAGATGAGAAAGTAACAAGATGAGAAATTAACGTGAAAATAATAGTTTTAGGCGGCAGACACACCTCTTAAATTATAGATCCTTTATGTTTGTTAGCAGAAGATATATAGGCTATTCTGAAATCTTGACAGAGTGCCATACGAGCCCTATGTGACGTTTAACGGCACGGGAAGGATGTAAGATGTAAGAAGATGCAAGACGATTCTAAATGCCTCTTCAATAGACATTTTGCCTTTCAAAATTATTAGCCATTTTTTTTAAGTGGTGCCGTACTAGGTCCAGTTTACATTTCATGGCTTTTTAGTTGTTCTACACGCCTGTTGCTTGCGCGGTACGTTGAACAAACTTGATTCTGCTGAGTCTGTGTAATCTGACCTAGTTTAACTACTACATGTTGGGCTACGTCATCAATCGATAATTGTCTTCACAGAAGTGATGTGTAGAAAGTTTGCACGGTAGCTGGCAGAAATTGACGTTGTACACTGGATTTCTGGTTAGGGGGGTAGGGGAAACCCTATCAAAGGAGAAGTACTCTAAGACGCCTCCTTACCTCCGTCAGTCTACAGGACACCCTTGGGCAAGGTGAAGTACCCGTATAGCCCCCCCCCCCCCCGATCAGGGTGACGTGAAGCCATGGGAGCAGGTGGTGGATGGAATGGGAGAGTAGCTGATAGATAATTTTCTTTTTTTGGTCACTATTCGATGATGGTAGGCAGATGATCTCAATGTAAGGACAATGGCTACGACCACTGACTAGTACAGTCACTGCCCAGAAGGAAAGCAATGGTAAACTACCTTCTGGAAATATACCAAGAAACCCAACAACAACGTGGGAAGTCAAATAGGAAAAAGATCTGGTGGCGAGTCCCCCAGGCCAGACAGATCTGATTTTAACACCGGGGAAGAGTGTGAGACAGAGGTCAGTACTAGTAATTGTGATGACGGACAAAATCCTGACAGTGTTACTAAGGAAAACCACTGCATCAAACTAAAAGAGTATGAGCATGGAGTGTGAGAAGTATGTATGAGGTAAAATATCAAATAATAAGTGAGGAGATGAAAAGAACGAGGATACACATTTTGGGAATCTGCCAACATCGATGGAAAGGATCAGGACATTTCAAAAGCGAGAATGATAACATCTTTATATACTCTGGTGGAAAATTAGGAGGAAAGAATGGAATGACTTTTTACTTGGACAAAATCAACATCAAAACCATTACTAGGTTACAATCCAGTAAGTGATAGAATCCTCACTATCAGACTTAGAGGCACTCCTAGAAATGTAACGATTATTCATATATATGCACCTACATCAGCAGCAGAAGAAGAGGAAGTAGAAGACTTTTATAACACACTGCAAACGACTATAGACCAGGCATGAAAAAATGATGTATTAATAATGGGGGGATTTTAATGCAAAGACTGGTACAGAAAGAACAGAAGACGAAGGATATGTTGTGAGGAAATTTAGTATAAAACAGAGAAATGAGGCAGGTGACAATCTAGTGGCGTTTTGTATGGAAAATGAGTAATGGATCACTAACACACTTTTAAAACAACACCCAAGAAGACTTTACACATGGACATCACCTGATGGGAAAACCAAGAATCAAACAGATTACATTTTAGTGCAAAGAAGGTGGAGATAAGTATAACGACAGCAAAAACTTTACCAGGTGCTGATTTTGATGCGGACCATGAGTTATTAATAGCAGACATGAAAATAAAGATAAAAAAGACAGTTGGGGGATCAAGACCACTCCGCTGAGATCTTACAAAAATACCAGAACGATACGGTATAGAAGTGTAGAACCGTTTCGAAATCCTGATGGCTGTACAGGAGGAAATGACACCAGAAGATTTGGCTACACAGACCAGAGATATCTTAATAACAACAGCTAAAGACATGGTTCCAGTAAAGAAAACACAAAAGAATGGATGGATTACACCAGGCACACTAGAACTGATAAAACAACATAGAGAAATGAAAAGACAATGGAAAGTGACAAACAACAACAAAGAGGAATATAAATCGTTAACAAAAGAATTACGAAGAAACATAAGAAAAGATAAAAAAAACAATACATACAAGATTGTTGTGAATGAATAGAAGGACATCAGAAGTGTGGAAGAGATAGTGAAATGTTTAAAGAAATGAAGACATTGACGAGAAGTGTCACACCTAAGCTAAATGTAATTTGTGACGAGATGGGGAATACCTTGACAGAGACAGAGGAAATTCTAGAAAGATGGAAGGAATGTTGCAGAGGAATGTATGAAACAACTGACTGTGAAAGCAGAAATCAACAATGTGAATTATTATTGGAAAGAACCTGAACGGACAATAGAAGAAGTTTTATGGGCAATAAAGAATCTGAAAAATGGTAAATCACCAGGATGTGATGAGATAACAGCTGAACTTATTAAAACAGGAGGAAAGGAATGTGCAACAATCTATCAAGCACTATGTAAAAATATATGGCATTCTGGTATTTGGCCAAAAGAATGGAAAAGAACTATATTCATACTACTGTCAAAAAATGGTAACTTGAAATTATGCACAAACTATAGAACTGTTGCCCTGATTAGTCATTCCAGCAGAATTCTATTAAAAATCATAATGGGTAGACTTCGTAAGAAAATAGAAGAAGAAGTCAATATGGTCCAAGCTGGTTTTAGACAAGGAAGAAGATCAAGAGATCACGTATTCAATATAAGATTAATAATAGAGAAATGCAGAGAATTTAATGTGAATCTATATATATCTTTTAGACTACTAAAAGGCATTTGATTGTGTACAACACCAGAAACTTAGGGAAATAATGGAAAAAATGGGATTTCCAACACATTTGATACAATTAATATCACTTCTGTATCTAGACAAGCAGGCAACAGTAAAAATAAATGGTGGAACAACAACTTGGTTTGACATAAAACAAGGGATCCGTCAGGGGTGCATTACTTAAATTGAATACTGAACATATTCGTATAATGAGGAATGTTAGAGAAGATGTATACAAAGAATAATGCGATGCCATAACAATTGGAGGTTATGAAATACCAGAGATTAGATATGCTGATAACTCTGTATTACTGTACACAACACCAAAAGGAATGGAAAAACTAATTATGTCCGTCCGTAAGAACAGCGAAGAACAAAACTTCTATCTTAATGCGAAGAAAACTAAATTGATTACAACTGACAAAACAAATAAGGCAGCTGATATATGTATCAATGAGGAAAAATTGGAAGAAGTGGAGAGTTTTGAATGTCTTGGAACACTACTAACTAATAATGGAGATACAATGAGGGAAATTAAAAGGAGGACATCTATCGCTCTTCAGAAAGTAAA
The DNA here is from genome assembly GCA_009760885.1 of Achatina immaculata. NCBI lineage: Eukaryota > Metazoa > Mollusca > Gastropoda > Stylommatophora > Achatinidae > Lissachatina > Lissachatina immaculata. The sequence continues at coordinate 32,571,798 of CM019708.1, forward strand.
ACAACTAAAGAATCTATGGAGAGGAACAGACAGAACTACAAAAATAAGATTTTTAAGGGCATGCGTCTTTCCCATCACAACATATGCCTGTGAGACCTGGACACTTAACATAATAGCTGAGAAACACTTAAATGACTTCAAACGTAAATGCTACAGAAGAGTTCTTCGTATATCAAGGACACAAAAAAAGAACAGATATATCCATACTACAAGAACTTAATATTGAAGAAGGTTGGCTAGTAAAGAGAGAAGACTTAAATATTTTGGACACATTAAACGTCATGATAATCTGGAGAAGACTGTCTTAGAAAGGTAAATAATGGGGAAAAAAAGAGAGGAAGACCAAGGCGAGGATGGCTGCAAGACATCGTTGATAATCTGCAAATGGAGGTATAGCTGGGTTAGTTTTGTATTTACAAATTGGGTTTTGACAGTTATGTCTCGCAAACTGTTACATTTCCTACCCTCTTGATGTAGGGCGTGTGTATTTCGTGCTGGCCAATGAGCACATGCAAGTACAGACTGGTCAGGTGATCAGTTATGAAAACGAGATTTTGGATCAATAGAGATCCTTCTAGTACGTCACGTGGGCTGAAAAACCCGCGAAAGAGAATTGTGGGAGAGACTGAGTGGGCAGTCAGTCTGAGTCTTAGTTTTGTTAGAGTAGGACGTAGTTTGTAGTGTAGGAACTTAGTCTGTGTCTTAGTTTTGTTAGAGTAGGACGTAGTTTGTAGTGTAGGAACTTAGTCTGTATCTTAGTTTTGTTAGAGTAGGACGTAGTTTGTAGTGTAGGAACTTAGTCTGTATCTTAGTTTTGTTAGAGTAGGACGTAGTTTGTAGTGTAGGAACTTAGTCTGTATCTTAGTTTTGTTAGAGTAGGACGTAGTTTGTAGTGTAGGAACTTAGTCTGTATCTTAGTTTTGTTAGAGTAGGACGTAGTTTGTAGTGTAGGAACTTAGTCTGAGTCTTAGTTTTGTTAGAGTAGGACGTAGTTTGTAGTGTAGGAACTTAGTCTGTATCTTAGTTTTGTTAGAGTAGGACGTAGTTTGTAGTGTAGGAACTTAGTCTGAGTCTTAGTTTTGTTAGAGTAGGACGTAGTTTGTAGTGTAGGAACTTAGTCTGTGTCTTAGTGGTCGGCGGTGGTTTTTTGTAGTATAGAATAGTGAACCTAGTCTTGACGTTGGTAGACGCCTGCAATCAAACATGTTGTCTTGCTGGAGTAACGTCTTGTCGTGTTATGTAGGATTGTCACTCCCACTGTTTTCCACTCATCGTCATCGCCATTATATCACCAGTTGCACCAATAAAGCCATCATGAATCTATAAATCTGCTACTTGTGTTTGCCACTGAGTGAAAGCTGTTCTTGGGAGAGTTAGTCTGTCAGCGAATAGTAAACAGACACCACCAGACTCCAGGCAGGCTCCTTCCGTGCTGAAGGAAGAAACATGGAGGTGTAGTGGAGTGCCAGAGTAAAATCGCGGGTCTTGATAGGGTTAGGGGTATAGTTATAAAATGGAATGGAAAACAGTATTTCCATGTACTTCCGTATACTTATTATGTTTCAAAGTATAACTAAATGAATGAAAATTTCATAAATGCAGAGTTTTTTTTAGGAAAAAAGAAGTAATGTGATGTTTTTAGACACTGATTGTGCCAAGCTCACCATCCGCTAGGTCTAGATATGCACTACTTACCATCTGATATGTCTAGATCTACTTGTCGATCTCGTATTGTGATTCTGTGTTGCATTCTCGCTAAATTGTCTGAAATAACCTCCTACTTCTCCAGTCATCTAAATGTGTCTAGAACTACTTGGGATACATTCAAGAGCAGCGGGGTGATCACAGGCCATGTCCATACCCCTATCTATGTCGTCAAAAATTGAAAAATGTCGATGTTTCTCTTCCTTTTTCTCGCTCAACATCGCTCGTAACTAAGGACTCTTTCACCATTTTGAAAAGTGTTACCGGAATCGCGGACGAAATATGTACAATCTAAATGTTACACCGGTTGTTTTATTGAAACAAACCAATGATCACTATAATGACCGTTGGTAAGCATCGGGAAACCGGAAGAGTCATAATTGTGACCAAAAGCACGGGAAGAGTTAGCCGATATCTACAACGACGAAAGAGCGGACCTCGACTGTTTGGAAAGAGTGAAGTCTCGACTGTCTATAGCTATCATTCACTTAGGAGGAAGGGGAATAAAGTTAATAAAAGTAGAGCTTTCTATAGCAACAGGGCATCTTGCTTACAACTGAGAGGCCTACAGAAGAGCTGTTAGGGAGGCAAAGTTCCTCAAGGGACATTCATATGACTGACATTGGGTTTTCAGGGAGTGATTTAGCTAGGGGTTAGCTTAGTACTGGCTTGGTTTGTGTTTCCAGTAACATAGGACGCACGATTAGGGATAGTTTTTGTGGGTTGTTGCCAGTCAGGTTGACTTAGTCAGTTTTATCATGTCGGGAGGAAATTCCACAGCAAGATGTCTGACTCAGTCAAATGAAAATGAGTCCAAGTAGAAGTAAGTTCAGAGGGGCGTACTGTCGTTAGCGTTCGATTGTCTGGACGTGGTGGACGGTTGCCAAGTCATCACCTGGAAGCTAATGATGCCATCCTTGCCTTTCCTATCTGAGATGTCAGCCTTACCACTCTTACCAGCTAATAGTCAGTAACCTGATTCTTACCAGAGACTATGTTGTGGGCGGCTTGCCTTGCACGTGAGCTACACGTCGGATGTCATGGCTTCAGCTACGCAGACGCGAAAGGTTTGGAACCATTTCATCGGGAGTTTCTTCACAAAAGGTATCGTGACATTGTTATCGACTTTATAGAGACAGTACCTTGGTTATACTACAGTGTGAACAGTTTTTTCGATAGAAACTTCTTGTTCAAATTTTTGGAACATTTTGGGAACAGTGTTAGTTAGCTTCGATGCGGGTAAGTTCACGGTCAATTCTTGATGTTTCGTTTTCGTCTTCAAGAAGCAGACTCCATCAGAGAGAAAGCTGTGTGCATCTCCTTAGTTGTAGTTAGTTAGTAGTTAAATTAGTTAAAAGGTTAGTTCATTAGTAGCTTTCTTAAGTTGAAGTTTTGAAAGTTTAATTGGGAGTAATATAATTGATTAGAGTGTTAAGAGTATATTTTTTATCTCTAGCAATTATGGTGTAGCTACTCCATTCGTTGTATAATTGTTGATGAGTAGTAGTTGTAGTATTAATGATCTCAGTAATTTGAATATGTTTATGTAGCAGTTAGACTCTGGATTGCATTTCTGAGTCATGGGTTTGTCTTATAGATAATTCAGTCTTTAATTGATAATTCTATCAGTATCAAAATAATTATACGTGGATTATTTTTGGCTGATATGGTAATTTTCTTTTATTTGTGGAAGGTAAGGAAAGTTTTCTTTATTTTGGAAGATAGGGCAATTTTTTTTTATTGATATTTTCCTTGTAGTTATTGGTCTTTATCTTCGAGCTTGCAGGAAGAAGTCCTTCACATACCTGAGGATGACCTTGCCTCACACCTTAGGATGACCTTGCCTCTTATGAGATGTTAAGAGTCAGTGAGTGCTTTTGGGATGGCAAAACAAGTCCTTCCATGTTGGGTGGAACTTCAGAGTTGACCTCCACAGCCACACTGTTTGTTTTTTTTAGCAATTCTCTCTCACTCTCTCTCTCTCTCTCTCTCTGAACTTTAAGTGCCCAGGGCACATGGGGCTTCCGCAAGGGTCTTCCACAAATGCCTGTCCTTCGCCTTTTAGCAATTATTAGATGTTTATTGTTAGGGATTATAGTTGTATTTTTTTTTTATTTCAAGGCTTGATGTATTGATTAATTATATTATTTTTTGTATGGTACCTAGATTTGACATTGTATATATTTTTTCATGAAATATTGTGTTCAAAGGCTTGAGTGCCGTCACTCGACTGGACTATATATGACGTTGGCAACATTTTGGGTCCCTAGGTTGACTGGTTATGTCCTCAGAGGATTGGTTCACAAAGCATGGTTCCTAATGATGACTGAAGTTTGCTTTGGGTGACCTACATGGTATGGGAAGTCTTGTGTTACTGATTAACTATTCCTTATTGTGGTAGGTTGGTCACATGAGTTGAGCTTATACAGAATGTTACGTTGGCTCGTATTTTTTTTGTGATGCAACTATGAAGATGTACACTAAGAATGTAGTGTTGAGCTTATACAGCGTGGTTATGCTGGCTCATATATTTTTTTTATGTAATTATGAAGATGTACACTAAGAATGTTGTGTTGAGCTTATACAGTGTGGTTATGCTGGCTTATATTTTTGTTTTATGTAACTATGAAGATGTACACTAAGAATGTTGTGTTGAGCTTATACAGTGTGGTTATGCTGGCTTATATTTTTGTTTTATGTAACTATGAAGATGTACACTAAGAATGTAGTTTACGCTGGCTCATTAATAGTGATGTAGTTGGTGACCATGTTAGTGGTTCACAAATCAGGTAGTGTACTCTCTCTCTCTCTCTCTCTGAACCTTGAGTGCCCAGGGCACATGGGGCTTCCGCAAGGGTTTTCCACAAATGCCTGTCTTTCGCCTTTTTTCTGCTCTTGCCCAGGTGAGCCCTCTATTGCTCAGCATCCTTTCTGTTGTTCTTCTCCATGTCTCTTTTGGTCTACCCTTACTTCTGCTCCCCTGTGGTGTCCATCTTAGTACTATTTTTGGTAGTGAGTTGTCAGTCATTCGGAGCACATGTCCCAATGCACATGAATGCTGGAAAATCACAAAACCATAGAAAACAAGTTGAATTCTTTCCAGACTAAATGTTTTCGTAGAATTAAAAAATATTTTGGCCAAACACCATAAGAAATAACATCTTATTGGCAGGTAATGTACTAGTATGTACTATATCCTAGATATGATTGGTGGACATGTTCCCTCCTGAAGTAGTTTCCTTTGAGAAATTTGCAGGAAGCAAATCTCTGGCAAAGAGGGGGGTGGGGTGGGGGGGGGGGGAATATTATGACAGTATTCTCCAAATAGATGGGACACAGCAGAATTGGTACTCGGGAACTAGTTTAACAGAGTGGGTACTCTTGTTTGAAAGGTAACTTAGTTTGAGGGCGTAGGCAAGGGTCCTGAGATAAGCGTGCGACATGAAAACTGAGTGGGAAAAGTTATGGTATAAATACCATCAAAGATAGATAGAAAGACGCAAAATGTCTTGTTTTAGAGGGATAACTACTGGTTTTGGATAGGAGAATGTCTTGTTTTAGAGGGAGATTTTTCCAGAGTTTTTGTAGTATTGTTTTATGTAAGAGGTTTTGGTAGGAATGGGTTGTAGGATGTTCTTGTGAGATTTGTAACAGTTTTGAAGAGTTTTGTTATATGTGATTCCAGTTGAAATATTTATGTAAATATGTATCTTTTGTCGTAGGTTAATTGTCATGTTTCTGCCCACATGTCGTTGAATATTTCACGCAGGGAATCATTGTTGTTTTTATCTTCCTAGCCTGATGGGCTGTTTCCGTCCTCATAATATCACCCTTCATTCTTCCTATTAATAAATGTGATATTGAGTATTTGTTAAACTGTAGCCTTTGCCTTAGTTTCTCGTGGAATGTTATATGTTGTTAGAGTTGTTTGACTGCAGGTTTCATTTGTAGTACAGTTCATTACTTGGTATTCTGCTGTAGAATTGTTGAGAGCCTGGTGTTCTTGTTGTGTTGCTGTGCGATTAGTTAAGCAACAAGATGAAAGTAACAATATGAGAAAGTAACAATATGAGAAAGTAACAAGATGAGAAAGTAACGAGAAAATAATAGTTTTAGGCAGCAAACATACCTCTTAAATTATAGATCCTTTATGCCTTTGTTTGTCAGCAGAAAATATATCGGTTATTTCAAAATTCCTTCTTTCAGTAGTGATGGTAACTGCTTTATAGCCATTCTGCTTTATAGGCAGTGATAGTTCTCTCACTTACGATACTGCTTTCTTAACCATTCTTCGTGTCCAGATCTGGAAACTACGATCACATGACGTAATCATGACTTTTTACCCATCTTTGTTGTTCCTCAAGTTTTGTATCCACACAGCAACCTGTAGTGTCTCCTTCATATGGTAGCCATTTGGGTGTAAAATGCCCAAATACCACCATCAAATATAGGAACTTTGAAAACTGAAAAATTTTTTAATGATCTAAAATATCCACCTCTTGCATGTGTATACCAGTTAACTAATCCAAATGAGCTGTCGAATATTAGATTGGAATCTTTCAAAACACTTTTGACACTTATCATCAACAGCTGATCAGTGGAGAAAGAGAAAAACACTGAAAGATGGAGGGAAAACTTTAACACTCTACTAAACAGAACACAAGCAGCACAAACAATAGACATACCTGAAGCAAAAACAGAACTAAACATCAATGCAGAACCAATAACAATAAGTGAAGTAAAGGCAATAAAAAGCTAAAATTAGACAGGGCACTAGGTGAAGATGAAGTGACTGCTGAGATGTTGAAAGCAGAAGAAACAGAAACACCAAAACAACTCTGTCGGATCCTATAACAAATTTGGGATCTAGAAAAAGCTCCAGAGGAGTGGAAAACTGGGCTTATAGTAAAACTACCAAAGAAGGGTGACCTCAGAGAAAGCTGGAACTGGAGAGGCATTACCCTACTGCCACTCACCAGTAAAGTATTTTGCAGAATAATCATCAACAGAATTGTACCAGCACTTGATGGAAAACTTTGGAAATAGCAGGCAGGATTTAGGAAAGGAAGATCATACATAGACCATATTTTTGTCTTTAGACAAATATTAGAGTAGGCAAATGAGTGGCAAAGAACAACATATGCACGGTTTATAGATTTTGAGAAAGCCTTTGACAGTGTCAATAGAGATGCACTGTGGAAAATTCTATGATGGCATGATCTTCCCCATTAGGTAGTGAATGTAATCAAAGCCATATACGAAGGTTTTCAGTGCAAAGTGATCTGTGGAGAACATACCTCCAGCAGCTTTAGGATACAGACAGGAGTGAAGCAGGGATGTGTACTATCACCAACATTATTTATCTTGGCAGTAGACTGGTTATATCTAAGAAACAGAATCCACCAGCATGCAGTATTAAATGGAAAGGATGAAGATCAACATATTAGGAATGAGTGAAGTTAGATGGACAGGTGCAGGGAAGATAAACTCAGATAAATATACAATAATATATTCAGGAAGTGAGAAACATGAACGAGGAGTAGGAATTATATTTGATGAACAAACAGCAAGGACAATTGTAGGATATTTGAACATCTCGGACAGAGTCCTGCTAGCCCAACTGAAAGGACAACCAATAAACATAAATATTATACAAGTGTACGCTCCAACATCGTCATGGGAGATTTTAATGCCAAAGTTGGTAAAGGAAGAACTTCAGACATCGCTGGTGACTATGGACTGGGGGAGAGGAATGAGAGAGGTTATAAATTAATTGAATGGGCAAGAATACACAGCATGGTTGTAGGAAACGCCTGTTTTAAACAGCATCCTCGAAGACTGGCAACGTGGTGCAGTCCAGACAAAAAGACTTTTAACCAGATAGACTACATATTAATCAACAAACGATTCCGCAATGCATTACTGACAACAAAAACCATGCCAAGAGCTGACTGCAATAGTGACCATGATCCACTCTGTGGAAAAGTTAGAATAAAACTAAAGAAAGCAGGCAGAAAAGTGAGAAACATCAAACTGAATACAGAACTTCTTAAAAATGACCAAGAACTGCGATAACAATACAAAGTTATTATAACAAATAGATACAATGCAATAGCAAAGATAAATAGTATAGATGAACAATGGGAAATGTTAAGAGATTCTATCCACCAAACTGTTAAGGAGATAATACCACAAAAAAAGAAGCCCCTAAAGATAAATGGATGACAGACGACATCTTAGGACTGATGGACAAGAGGAGGGGGAGTAAAAATAACGAGAAAAAATATAACAAGATAAATAAAGAAATAAGACACAAATGCAGAGAAGCAAAAGAAGTGTGGTTAAATGAACAGTGCAGACAGATAGAGGACGCTCATAATAAAGACAGCAAAAACATGCACAAACGAATTAATGAACTCACAGGCAGGAAAACAAAATATACCACAGGATGCCTGAAATCGAAAGAAGGTAAAATGTTATTGGGAAAAGAAGACATTGTGGACAGGTGGACAGAGTATATCGGTGAGCTATATGGAGGAGAAAGACCAGAATTAACACCAGTTACTGAAAACTGTGATGGACCGCCAATACTTGAAGATGAAATCATAGATGCCATCAAACACATGAAGAAAGGAAAAGCGACTAGGCCTGATAATATAACAATAGAAGAAATAGAGGCACTAGAGGAGACAGGAATAAAAATAATAACCAAGTTACTGAATGACATTTACAACAGTGGTTATATTCCCAGTGACCTTATTAAATCCACGTTTATAGCACTACCAAAAAAACCAGGTGCAAAGGAATGTGACGACCACCGGACTATCAGCCTCTCATGTCACATAACGAAGGTATTTCTGAGAATAATTATGAGAAGAACAAGGAAAAAGATAAAAATGGAAATAGCAGATGAACAGTTTGGATTTGTTGAAGGAAAGGGAACACACAATGCCATTTATGCTTTACGAACACTAACAGAATGAGTTTTAGAAGTACAGAAAGATCTCTATTTATGCTTCATTGATTACACCAAGGCATTTGACAAGGTGAAACATAATGAAATTATTAGAATGCTTGAAGACATCAGTATATAGACGGCAAAGACCTGAGGATTGTAAAACATCTATACTGGCAGCAAGAAGCAGCAGTTCGAGTTGAAAATTGAATTGGAAAATATCAACCTATAAAACAAGGGGTGCGACAAGGATGTGTACTATCTCCAGACCTTTTTTCTATGTACAGCGAGAATATTCTAAGAACAATCATCACAGAACCAGGCATAAAAGTTGGAGGATACAATATTAACAACCTTCGGTATACTGACGACACAGTACTGATAGCTGAGAACCAACAAGACCTGCAAAATCTCTTGGATAAAGTCGCCAAAGAAAGTGAACAGAAAGGCCTTACTTTGAACATCAAAAAGACAGAGACTATGGCTATATCTAAGAAACAGAATCCACCAGCATGCAGTATTAAATTAAACGGAACTATTCTAAAGCAGGTGCAGAAATTCAAATACCTTGGAGCAGTAATAACTTCAGATGGGAAATGCACAACAGAAATTAGGAACAGAATAGGCAAAGCAAAGACTGCATTTCAGAGAATGAGAAACATATTAACTAACACATCCTTATCAATGAATGTTAGAAAACGAGTCCTAAAATGCTATATTGAACCTATCTTGTTATATGGAAGTGAATCATGGACAATAGGCAAGTCTGCACAAAAATCATTGGAAGCAGCAGAAATGTTGTTTATTAGAAGAATGTTGCGAATCCCCTGGACAGCAAAAATAACTAATGAAGAATGTATGAGAAGATCTGGAGAGACAAAAAACCTTGTCAAAAAGATAAGAGAGAGACAATGTACTTTCATAGGACATGCAATGAGAAGAGGGGGCATTGAAAATATTATAACAACAGGAAAAATAGAAGGAAGAAGATCAAGAGGAAGACCAAGAGAAATGATACTGGACAGTCAAACTGTATGGTGTGAGAGGAGATCACCAACTGAACTGATGGCCTGCATGAAGGATCGTGTACTCTGGAGAAACATAATAGCCAACGCCAATCGGCACGGCACATGATGATGATGATGAGTAGACTGGTTAATGAAGGAAGCAACATCAGACAAACGTAGAGAATTACAATGAACACTTGACACAGTGCTGGAGGACCTTGACTTTGCGGACGACATCTGTCTACTATCAAGCAGCCACAAAGAAATGCAAGATAAAACAAACAAGCTAACTCAGAAAGCAAACAACATAGGACTAAAATCAACATAGGAAAGACAAAGTTAATGAAGCAAAATGTGAACTTTAGAAATGTACTGAGAATAGACAGCAAGTTAGTGGAGGAGGTCAACGAATTTGTATATCTTGGCAATAGAGTAGTAGAAAATGGAGACAGCACAGAGGACATCTACAGCAGATTTACTAGAGTAAACCAGGCTTTTGCAATGCTGCAGACTATATAGAAATAAAAAAAAACTAAGCATGAATACGAAAATCGGGATATTTAAGAGTAATGTTCTAAGTGTACTACTCTATGGAAGTGAATGTTGGAAAATCACCAAAACCATAGAAAACAAGTTGAATTCTTTCTAGACTAAATGTTTACGAAGACTTAGAAAAATATTTTGGCCAAACACCGTAATAAATAACATCTTGTTGGCAGAGACGCAGATGAAACCACTGACAACAATTATTGAAGAAAGACGCTGGCGATGGTTGGGACATGTGCTCCGGATGACTGACAACTCACTACCAAAAATAGCACTAAGATGGACACCACAGGGGAACAGAAGTAAGGGTAGACCAAAAGAGACATGGACAAGAGCAACAGAGAGGATGTTGAGCAATAGAGGGCTCACCTGTGCAAGAGCAGAAAAAAAAAAGACAAAGGACAGGCATTTTTGGAAAACGTTGCAGAAACCCCATGTGTCCTGGGCACTTAAGTTTCAGAGAGAGAGAGAGAGAGAGAGAGAGAGAGAGAGAGAGAGAGAGGGAGAGAGCCGTATATGTCCATCAAAGAAAGAGTGATACATGTAATAAAATCTCTGTGGATAATATTGCAGATCATGAGCAAGCGGAATGAAGCTCATAAAAGTAGAGATTTCTAATACTATCATTCACTTAGGAGAAAAGAGAATGAAGCTCATAAAAATAGAGATTTCTAATACTATCATTCACTTAGGAGAAAAGAGAATGAAGCTCATAAAAGTAGAGATTTCTAATAATATCATTACTTAGGAGAAAAGAGAATGAAGCTCATAAATGTAGAGATTTCTAATACTATCATTAACTTAGAAGTAAAGGAAATTAAGCTCTTAAAAGTAGAGATTTCTATAGCTCTCATTCACGTAGGAGAAAACTGAATGAAGATCATAAATGTAGAGATTTCTAATACTATCATTCACTTAGAAGGAAAGGAAATGAAGCTCATAAAAGTAGAGATTTCTATAGCTCTCATTCATTTACAAGGAAAGGGAATGAAGCTCATAAAAGTAGAGATTTCTAATACTGTCATTCATTTAAGAAAAAAGAGAATGAAGCTCATAAAAGTAGAGATTTGTATAGCTCTCATTCATATAGGAGAAAACTGAAAGAAGCTCATAAATGTAGAGATTTCTATAGCTCTCATTCACTTAGGAGGAAAGGCAATGAAGCTCATAAAAGTAGGGATTTCTAATACTATCATTCACTTAGAAGGAAAGCGAATGAAGCTCATAAAAGTAGAGATTTCTATAGCTCTCATTAACTTAGAAGTAAAGGAAATGAAGCTCTTAAAAGTAGAGATTTCTATAGCTGCCATTCACTTAGGAGGAAAGGAATTGAAGCTCATTAAAGCAAAGATTTCTCTAGCTATGATTCACTTAGAAAATAAGGTGTATCATCTAAAAAGGCAGGAGATGAAAAATTACTTTAGAAATCAAATGAAAAAGAAATTACATTTTAAATCAATTATAAACCACAGAATGTGACAAAAATTATACCACAACTCAGTTGGGACTACAGAAATGGAAAACATTCGTGGATATTAAACTTTAGGCCTCGTCAGTGATCGATATTTAACTTGAAATTCTTACATACATAACCTAACAAACATGACAGCACAGAATGTTTACGAACTTGTAAATTAAACACCTCTTCAACCAAGGCACTGGCAAATCATACTACATATCACTATAACCTTCCTAAATCTCAGCTTGCTAAATCAAATACACTTAGATTACGGTTCCACAATCTGAAATGACTGTTCAATCTCAAACACAAAAAGGCTCCATTCGCTTTGTAGCATAGGTAGGAATAGGAACACTTTATTAAACCTAAGTTTGTTTTTAACACCAGAAGCAATAAAGAAAAGAATAAATTAGGTTAGTGACCAGTCAGCTCAGAGGTGCGCAACTCTGAGTAAAATCGGTACTAACTGAAACAGTATAAATAGTAGATGTGAGAGAATTCTATTCGGTAAGGAAGTTGTACGTTGAAAGCGTAGGAAGATGCCAACGGATCAGAGGAGATTATGTTTTTTTAAGCTTGGATGAGTATATGTAAATGTATCTGTGTGTATGTTCCAGCATAACTCTGGAACGCCGGGACAAATTTCAACCAAATTTGGTACACGAATGATTTAAAATCTGGAAATAATACTATGGGGGTACACCTCTAGCACCCTTAGGGATGAGGTGGGAAGGGGGTGACATTTTAAAATAATCGAAAACGACCGATATTTGTGTCGAATTCATAGTTTTCAAGGTCGCTGAGATGAGTAGTGACACTCCCGAAGCCGTTTAAGTCCACGTTCAACCACCATCGGCTTAGGGGCCTAGGAGTGGGGGTGAGAAATGAGTGGCATTTAAAAATAATCGAAAATGGCAGATATTAGCATCGAATCCATAGTTTTCGGAGTCACTGAGATGAGTAGCGACACTCCCGATGCCGTTTAATTTCAAGCTCAGTTCTCATCGGCATGGGTGGGGGGGGGGGGGGGGAGAGGCTTGGGGGTGGGATGGGGGTGACATTTGTGTCGAATCCATAGTTTTTCTGGTCGCTAAGCTGATTTGTGACAGTTAAGCCCAAGTTTAGTAGAACCTTCTAGAAGATTGTGGAAACAATCTGAAAAAATACTGTTGGGGTAAGACACCCCCAGCACCCTAAGGGTGGGGGTGGGAAGGGGGTGACATGTAAAAATAATCGAAAAAGACCAATATTATAGTATCGATTCCATAATTTTCAGGGTCGCTGAGATGAGTAGTGACACTCCTCGATGCCGTTTAAGTCCGAGCTCAGTCCCCATCGGTTTGGTGGGGGGGGGGGGGTGAGATGGGGTTCTTGTCTAATAGAAGACTGGGATAAATAAATACCTGGGCAACGCCGGATAATCAGCTAGTGTGTATATTTGTGTGTGTGTATATATATATATATACGAGTATACGCTCTGATTATGATATAAAATCTGTAATGTGGACTCATGTAAGCTGTGTTGTCTGTCTCTCCTATCCACCCCGACCCACTCAGATATGGTTGTGGACAGATGAATGATTTATGTTTATGCACAGTTTTTAGAATGTACATGTTCTGTGTAAGATTTTGATATTGTGTAACACGTATTGAGGGTTTATATGTGCATATACATTTATGTATAATTGAATTTTATGTATATGCATTTTTCATATATAATTCTTACCAATAGTTCCTTTTAGTTACAATTAATCATTGAGGATATTAGTTTGACATTATGCCTGTCACGATTTTGTTTTGATCATGTTAACCCCATAATATGTACAAGATGTTGCTTGATTCCAGTTATTTCATTGTTTGTATTCTTATGAAGGAATCAAGAAATGTTTGAAAGAAATGGATAACAGTTGATCTTGTCATTAATAATATAATTGATTATTTTTTATGAAAAAAATATTGGTATTTTGTGTTTTCCTTTATTGTAATGCTTTGATCAGCACGAATGAATGGGGAATAGAACAAAGTTAAGAGCAGATCACAGGTCAGACATAATATAGTTAATCACCCTTATAAGAACATTCAACACCTATCTCCTGAGTATAAGAACCTTCCAACGTATATTCACCTGTTCATAGAAAATAATAAACAATATAAAATCAAATAGAAAAGTATATATATTAAAAATATGCATACAGCTTCACAAGCGAACAGTAAATCTGATTTGTGGCAAGCACCCAGTACAGACTGTAGATCAGCACCGGCAACTTAATTAAAATTCTACTCTCAAATATACCACTGACTCGCCAGCTACTAGGCTGTGTTCGGAAAGAGCCTAGTCCATTAGGTAAGGTTTTTTTGATGTGAAGTGAGAAGAGCTGCAATGAAAGTGAATTATTTTCCCCTTTAAGTTATTCAGGTTACCTCCCATGTGGTTAATTATCTTAATTCGTGAATGCAATAGTATTATTTTGAATTATTAGATATGTTCTTTATGTAACTTGTAAACCTGTACTAAAGCGAATATGTGGTAAGAATGAAAGATGAGTGATGAAGGGCAGACTTTCAGACGGATTTGCGTGCCCAATTCTTAACACTTCGAAAATAAAGTTCGTAAGTTCATTCACTTGTGATTGTAAAACATCTATCAGTATTTACTTTACATTATCTTGTTTTGATTATGACATATTAATATTTACTTTACCTTGGCTTGTTAGGACTGTAGCATATTAGCATTTTCTTTGCCTTCACTTGTTACGATTGTAGCATATCAGCAATAACTTTGCCTTCACTTGCTGGGATGGCCCAAGAATAAACCAGAACCTTGGCTGGCTGGGTTGGCCCAAAAATAAACCAGAAACGTTCTGTCCTTGACATTTTATATTAAAATTTTCCTTCCACTATGACGTTAAGGGTATACAGGGTCTGTAGATTTTTAGGTCGTCTAGCAGGAAGTTCTATTATGGTCAGCAACATTAAATAACGGAAGGAAATCTCGACAAGACATAGTTTAATTCTGTATTTTTTGTTAGTTTTAAATCCGCGAGAGTAACATTTGTTTGCAATGAGTCACTTGTACATCAGATGATATCATAAATGAGAAAAGAGGAGTGTTTGTCGGAGGGGATTGAGTGGGGTGGGAGATATAACAAGAAAAGATAACCGGAATACATTCAGATGTTTTCATACTGAATATAAGAGTAAGTGGCAGGTGGTGGATCTTTGTGTACAGGGCTAGAAGTTCTTGGCAGTAGATGCTGCAGTGAAGAACTTGACTGTCTCTTTTTTTAAATGGAGTTTAATAGTCAAAGATGAGCGATTTCGTTCATCAGGAAAACAGTTCATTCCTCGGCTACTCATCAAGTTTGTCTGCATCAACACTTTTGAACACGTTTGTCTGCAT
This sequence comes from Achatina immaculata, assembly GCA_009760885.1. NCBI lineage: Eukaryota > Metazoa > Mollusca > Gastropoda > Stylommatophora > Achatinidae > Lissachatina > Lissachatina immaculata. The sequence goes on from CM019708.1 coordinate 32,586,869, forward strand.
CAGTACTCTTTCCAATTCTAAAGTTGTCATTAGATGTAGATGAAACACTGGAGAGAGTTGAAATCACTAGAAGCAGCTGAGCTTATTAGAGGCACCAAAGGTAACTAGTAACTGCTGAGATCACTACAGACAAAATTACTAGAGACGGCTGAGGTTATTAAAGACAGATGAGATTACTAGACACAGCTGAAGATATTAGACAACGTAAATCATTAGCCATCAATGTTCCCTCTAAGCAGCACGGCCGTCCGCCTGCCTCTGCGCGCGCGCGCACACACACACATAGCGCGCACTAAAGTTGATGCAAAGAAGAATAAAACTGCTACTTTTATTTTCAAGTTTCCTTATGTTACTCTGTGCTGTAACTCGAAGAAGAGGTGAGACAAGCCACCAGTTCCTCTAAGTACAGTGCCCCAGGACCCAACGGAGTAAGACACAAACACTTCAAACAAAATCTGGAATCAGAGATCTAAAATATAATCACCTGGAATCAGATATCTAAGTCGATGGAGGATGGTTTGCTGATGTCTTTGTAGTTGGTGTACTGGATCTGGTTCATTGTTACATTTCAGTTACTTTTTCCATTCAGATCAGCACTAGTTAGGGATTATAATTTTCGCCTCTTGGTAGTCATGCATACCTGAGGCACGAGACATGGCCAGAAGACACAAGTTTGGGGCAAATGCTTTGGGGTTCCAATTAGGATCTGGAGAGAACCGCGGGCTTTTCCATGTCGACAAGGATCAAGATCTAATGTGACCAACAACCTCGAACGCAGAAGAAGAAGAAGAAGATATCTAAAATATAATTACAGGCTTCAATCGCAACATAAAAACGGGGGTAATCCCGGATAACTGGAGCCATAGCCACCTCGTAGCTCTGCCTAAAGCAAACAGGAATCACAGAGACCTGTCAGGTCACCGAATCATAACACTCCAAAACACATGGAAAACTTATGGAAAAAATTGTAGCCATGAAAATCACACGTGCTCTTGAAAATAGTGACAAACTGCCTAACACAATGGGATGATGCCGACTAGAAAGAAACAACACTATGAAGTATATGAAGGGTTCCAACAGAAAAATGAACCGCTATTGGTGACTCTGGACCTAGAGGATACACACAACCAAGTGGATTACACCACCTACTTACACTAATGTTGGAACTAGGCACCGACGTATGGCTTGTCAGATGGACAGCTGCAGTACTCTTAAGCAGAACTGTGGCCATGAAATATAGATCCTGGACATCCAAACCAACCAAGATCTACCCTGGCCTCCCTTAAGGATCCCTCCTATCACACCAGTATTATTCAGCATTTACACTGTGAGACTAGCTCACTTAAATCAAACAGGCCCTGGTCGGCTTTTTAATCTTCGTGGACGATATAGTAAAATATGCACAGCGTCGAAACCGCCAAGAAGTGGCAAACGTAGAACAGAGACGAGTGAATCTCGCCAAGACTTGGTGCAAACATCACAACGGGACAATTAACCCAACCAAAGACAAACTATTATGGAGTTATTGCCCGGAACATGCCGTATCAAGGGTAATGAAATGGCGGATCAAGTGGCAACTATATAGAGCAACAACTCTGGGCCACCTACAAATGGACAAAGCAGAAATTATAACAGCCACCCTGTCAAAATTACAGGGAAAAGGAAATGAAAAAGAAATTGAATGTAGTACCTGTCACCAAAGACTATGCGAGAGGGAAATAGGGAAGGGCAGTGGCAGACATTCAGAACTCTGCAGAAAAGCTCGACCTGTATTCAGTCACTTGTGCCACTGGCACTATCACCCAACACACACTACGAACAACACTGAAGTTAACGTATGAGCTCATATGGGAGTGTCCTGATTGCAAGGAGGCCCATATAGACCAGCAGAAGAGCATGGCTGTTCAAGTTCAATAGCGGTGACTAACAATATGAGTTACATGAGTTTGTTTTCCTATTTCTTTCTCTTTTCTTCTATGAGAACTTTACATTGTACTTCGTAATTTGACATTACGATGCGCACAAAATGTTTTTAAGAACATTTGACAACGAGTTAAAAACTTTGCACATTAACTACGTACTAACTACACTAACCACATACTAACTGCACGATGTGAAGCATTAGAGAGAACATTCCTCTCTCTCTCTCTCTCTCTCTCTCTCTCTCTCTCTCTCTCTCTCTCTCTCTGAACCTTAAGTGGCACATGGGGCTTCCGCAAGGGTCTTCCACAAACGCCTGTCCTTTGCCTTTTTTCCGCTCTTGCCCAGGAGAGTCCTCTGTTGCTCAACATCCTCTCTATTGTCCTTCTTTGTCTCTTTTGATCTACCCTTACTTCTTTTATGCTGCGGTGTCCATCTTGGTGCTATTTTTGGTAGAGAGTTATCAGTCATTCCTGGTCACTATTTTTATCACTAGACGGCAGAGATTGTTAGATCCATCTTAGGACACTAGACACAGCTTAGATCACTGGACAGCGGTTGGATTACTAGACACACGTTCCGTGACTAGGCATAGCAAATTATTAGAGATACCTTGGTTTAATAGATTATTAGACACGACTTAGACCACTAGACGTAAGTTTCACCATTAAGTATAACTTAGATCACTTTACATAAGTTTTATCACTAGGCATATCTGAGATCGAAAGACATAATTTAGATTAAATACATTTACCACTAGACAGAACGAGGATAACATAAATGGCTATATATATCAGATCACTAGACATAACACTGACCACTGGACACATTACAGATCACTGGACATAACTTAATGAGACATAAAATACAGATCACTAGACATTACTTTCGTTGATGATCTGCAAATGGATGCATCAGCAGCAGGCCATCTCGCTCACAGCCGATAGGCCTACAGGAGAGCTGTTAGGGAAGCAAAGTTCCGCAAGGGACATGCAAATGAATGAATGAAGACATTATTTCAGTCACTATACATACCATAGATCACTAGATACAGCTGAAATCACTAGACACAACACAGATTAAAAGACACAACTTAGAGCACTAAAGGTTTCGCAGGCGGAGGTAATAGTCTTAAAAATAACTAAAACACTCAACTGATAATTTACATATTGAAACTAGATATTCAGCCACAGAGCAGTTACAGACAGGTAACATTTTTTGTTAGTGTCGTGAGAGTGAAAGAGCCAGAACAGGAAGGAAACTACTTGTAGACACTGATAACATGAGAGGGAAGATTAAAGGACTTCGTGACACAAGACTTGACACAAAGTTATCAGGTAGTGAAGATAACGACGTTCTGAGACAAGACTTGGCAGAAAGTTAACAGGAAGTGAAGATACGGACTTTTCGACGTACTGCATGACACAGAGATGTATGGTGGAAATAATGGACATTCTGGCACACTATATGACATAAAGGTAATAGACGGCGAGTGAAGATAATGGGCATTCTGGTCTACATGACATAGAGGTAATAGGGAAGGGCAGTGGCAGACATTCAGAACTCTGCAGAAAAGCTCGACCTGTATTCTGTCAATTGTGCCACTGGCACTATCACCCAACACACACTACGAACAACACTGAAGTTAACGTATGAGCTCATATGGGAGTGTCCTGATTGCAAGGAGGCCGATTTAGACCAGCAGAAGAGCATGGCTGTTCAAGTTCAATAGCGGTGACTAACAATATGAGTTATATATGTTTGTTTTCCTATTTCTTTCTCTTTTCTTCTATGAGAACTTTACATTGTACTTCGTAAATTGACATTACGATGCGCACAAAATGTTTTTTAAGAACATTTGACAACGAATTAAAAACTTTGCATATTAACCACATACAACTACACTAATATACTAACTACACGACGCGAAACCTAAGATAGAACATTCCTCTCTCTCTCTCTCTCTCTCTCTCTCTCTCTCTCTCTCTCTCTGAACACATGGGGCTTCCGCAAGGGTCTTCCACAAACGCCTGTCCTTTGCCTTTTTTTTTCGCTCTTGCCCAGGAAAGCCCTCTATTGCTCAACATCCTCTCTATTGTCCGTCTTACTTCTTTTACGCTGTGGTGTCCATCTTGATGCTATTTTTGGTAGAGAGTTGTCAGTCATTCCTGGTCATCATTTTTATCACTAGACGGCAGAGATTGTTAGATCCATCTTAGGTCACTAGACACATCTTAGATCACTGGACAGCGCTTGGATTACTAGACGTACGTTCAGTGACTAGGCATAACAAATTATTAGAGATACCTTGGTTTACTAGACATGACTTAGATCATCAGATACAGCTGAGATTATTAGACACGGCTTAGACCATTAGACGTAAGTTTCACCATTAAGTATAACTTAGATCACTTTACATAAGTTTTATCACTAGGCATATCTGAGATCGAAAGACATAATTTAGATTAAATACAACATTTACCACTAGACACAACGTAGATCACAACGAAAATAACATAAATACCTATATATCTTTGATCACTAGACATAACACTGACCACTGGACACATTACAGATCACTGGACATAACTTAATGAGACATAAAATATAGGTCACTAGACATTACTTTCGTTGATGATCTGCAAATGGATGCATCAGCAGCAGGCCATCTCGCTCACAGCCGAGAGGCCTACAGGAGAGCTGTTAGGGAAGCAAAGTTCCGCAAGGGACATGCAAATGAATGAATGAAGACATTATTTCAGTCACTATACATACCATAGATCACTAGACACAGCTCAAATCACTAGACACAACACAGATTAGAAGACACAACTTACAGCACTAAAGGTTTCGCAGGCGGAGGTAATAGTCTTAAAAATAACTAAAACAATCAACTGATAATTTGCATATTGAAACTAGATATTCAGCCACAGAGCAGTTATAGACAGGTAACATTTTTTGTTAGTGTCGTGAGAGTGAAAGAGCCAGAACAGGAAGGAAACTACTTGTAGACACTGATAATATGAGAGGGAAGATTAAAGGACTTCGTGACACAAGACTTGACACAAAGTTATCAGGTAGTGAAGATAACGACGTTCTGAGACAAGACTTGGCAGAAAGTTAACAGGAAGTGAAGATACGGACTTTTCGACGCACTACATGACATAAAGGTGTATGGTGGAAATAATGGACATTCTGGCACACTACATGACATAAAGGTAACAGATGGTGACGATAATGGACATTCAAATATGGGTGATCTGAAAAAGACATGACAGAAAGTTAACAAATAGTAGAGACAACGGATGATCTGAAACAAGCATGATAGAAGGTTAACAAGTAGTAGAGACAACGGATGATCTGAAACAAGCATGATAGAAAGTTAACAAGTAGTAGAGACAACGGATGATCTGAAACAAGCATGATAGAAGGTTAACAAGTAGTAGAAGCAACGGATGATCTGAAACAAGCATGATAGAAAGTTAACAAGTAGTAGAAGCAACGGATGATCTGAAACAAGCATGATAGAAAGTTAACAAGTAGTAGAAGCAACGGATGATCTGAAACAAGAAATGATAGAGAGTTAGCAAGAAGTGGAGGCAACGGATGATCTGAAACAAGAAATGATAGAAAATTAACAAGTAGTAGAAGCAACGGATGATCTGAAACAAGAAATGATAGAAAATTAACAAGTAGTAGAGGCAACGGATGATCTGAAACAAGAAATGATAGAAAATTAACAAGTAGTGGAAGCAACGGATGATCTGAAACAAGACATGACAGAAAGTTAAAAAGTAGTGGAGACAACGGATGATCTGAAACAAGAAATGATAGAAAATTAACAAGTAGTAGAGGCAACGGATGATCTGAAACAAGAAATGATAGAAAGTTAACAAGTAGTAGAGGCAACGGATGATCTGAAGCAAGAAATGATAGAAAATTAACAAGTAGTAGAAGCAACGGATGATCTGAAACAAGAAATGATAGAAAATTAACAAGTAGTAGAGGCAACGGATGATCTGAAGCAAGAAATGATAGAAAATTAACAAGTAGTAGAGGCAACGGATGATCTGAAGCAAGAAATGATAGAAAATTAACAAGTAGTAGAGGCAACGGATGATCTGAAGCAAGAAATGATAGAAAATTAACAAGTAGTAGAGGCAACGGATGATCTGAAGCAAGAAATGATAGAAAATTAACAAGTAGTAGAGGCAACGGATGATCTGAAGCAAGAAATGATAGAAAATTAACAAGTAGTAGAGGCAACGGATGATCTGAAACAAGACATGACAGAAAGTTAACAAGTAGTGGAGGCAACGGATGATCTGAAACAAGACATGAGAGAAAGTTAACAAGTAGTGGAGGCAACGGATGATCTGAAACTAGACATGACAGAAAGTTAAAAAGTAGTGGAGGCAACGGATGATCTGAAACAAGACGTGACAGAAAGTTAGAAAGTCTGTTCGGACGTGGCAAGAAAGGCAGCTCTCTACACAGATCTGACCGTCTACATCCCCCTCCCCGCCCCCCTCCCCACGCGGAAAAGAAATGAACGCCGACATCCGCATAAAGTAAACTAAACAAATTATAATTGTTCAAAGTAAACTCGAAAAGCGTCGGACCTATTTTTTTAATGACTCTATTCCTTCTGCAGATTTACCATGGAATGAAATACTATACTAACCGCATAATCATACAAATATACTATCGCATAATCATACAAACATACTATCGCATAATCATACAAACACACTATCGCATAATCATACAAACATACTATCGCATAATCATACAAACACGCTATCGCATACTCACACAAAAACACTATCGCATTACCATACAAACACACTATCGCATAATCATACAAACACGCTATCGCTTATCACACAAACACACTATTGTATAATCATACAAACACACTATCGCATAATCATACAAACATACTATCGCATAATCATACAAACACACTAACGTATAATCACATAAAAACACTATAAGTAGACAAATGTTAGTCCTGGTCGTCTAAAAGAGCATTTTATCGAATCACTGAAACTAAAACAATTTTTTTTTAAAAACTGTCGTGCTAAATCTCAGTTCGCTAAATCAAGAACTAGAGAACTTTGTCGTTTCAAATCTCAGCTAACCAAATCAAGAACTAGAGAATTTTGTCATTCTAACTTTCAGCTCACCAAATCAAGAACTAGAGAATTTTGTCATAAATCTAAGCTCGCCAAATCAAGAACTATCGAATTTTTGCCTTCTAAATCTCATCTCGCCAAATCAAGAACTAAAGAATTCTGCCTTCTAAATCTCAGTTCGCTAAATCAAGAACTTGTGAATTTTGTCGTGCCATCGTATGATAGTATTCTTCTAATTGGTGGGAGATAAGCAGTATTGGTACTCAGAAACAATTAATAGAGTGAATACCCTTGGTTGATAGGTAACTTAGTTTATGGCGTAGGCAAGGGTCTTGAGATAAGCGTGCCACATGACAACTGAGTAGGTAAAGTTATGGTATAAAAACCACGCAATATTAGGTTAGAGAGAGAGAGAGAGAGAGACTTACTTGTTTTGGAGAGCACTACTGTGTTTTAGTTAGGAGAATGTCTTGTTTTGCATAGAGTTTTACTGTAGTAAAAGTATTTGGTAGAGGCAGTTTAGGTAAGATGAAGTGATTAGTTTTGAGACAGTTTGAAGAGTTTGGTGTTAGAGGGGCTTTTTCTGTTGGAATCTTTTAAGTATGTTTTTTTTTTGTTGCAAGTAAATTGTAAGGTTTCTTCCTACATGGCGTTCACTATTTCATGCCGGGAACTGTCACAGTAATTGTCTTTCCAGCCTGATGGGCTACGTTTCCATCCTCATAATATCATCTATCATTTTCCCAATTCATAAATGTGGTATTCAGTATTTTTAAAGCTGTAGCTTTGCTTCAGTTTCTCGTAGAATGTTATATCTGGTTGAAGTTGATTAACTGCAGGCTTCAGTGTAGTACAGTTATTACTTGGTGTTCCGTTGTAGTACTGTGGAGAGCCTGGTGTTCTGCTGTAGTATTGTGGAGAGCCTGGTGTTCTGAAACTAGACATGACAGAAAGTTAAAAAGTAGTGGAGGCAACGGATGATCTGAAACAAGACGTGACAGAAAGTTAGAAAGTCTGTTCGGACGACACAAGAAAGGCAGCTCTCTACACAGATCTGACCGTCTACATCCCCCCCCCCTCCGACGCGGAAAAGAAATGAACGCCGACATCCGCATAAAGTAAACTAAACAAATTATAATTGTTCAAAGTAAACTCGAAAAGCGTCAGACCTATTTTTTAAATGGTTCTATTCCTTCTGCAGATTTATCATGGAATGAAATACTATACTAACCAGCTGAGCTGAGACACATCATACAGAGCTGTCACTGACATCACATGTCCGATGTATGCGACATCACAGGTAACTAACAGTAAGCACTGTTTCTGTTTGACGTACGCTTATATAAGAATCACATGAGCAGTTGACGGATGTCACGTGTCACGCCCTCGCATTCTTCAGTTAACAGGGCACAATAACAAGCATGCACAGGATGTCCCACGCTTTATCAGTAATAAAACTCTTCAGTAATGACTGGTACTCCATTCCCTACAAATATGTTTTTTTTATTTCACATATTTTCTAAAACGGAAAAACTAGCTAATGTTAACTTTAATATCTTCAAAATATATTTATGTAACAATACGAAAGTCAAGTGTTATCAATGCATAATCACACAAACACGCTATCGCATAATCACACAAAAACACTATCGCATAATCATACAAACACGCTATCGCATAGTCACACAAAAACACTATCGCATAATAACACACACACTATCGCATAATCACACAAACACGCTATCGCATAATCACACAAACACGCTATCGCATAATCACATAAAAACACTATCGCATAATCACACACACACTATCGCATAATCACACAAACACGCTATCGTATAATCACACAAACACGCTATCGCATAATCACATAAAAAACACTATCGCATAATCACACACACACACACTATCGCATAATCACACACACACGCTATCGCATAATCACACAAAAACACTATCTCATAATCATACAAACACACTATCGCATAATCACACAAACACGCTATCGCATAATCATACAAACACACTATCGCATAATCACACAAAAACACTATAAGTAGACAAATATTAATCCTGGTCATCTAAAATAGCATTTTATCGAATCATTGAAACTAAAACAATTTTTTTAAAAACCTCTCCTTCTAAATCTCAGCTCGCCAAATCAAGAATTAGAGAATTTTGTCGTTCCAAATCTCAGCTCGCTTAATCAAGAATTAGAGAACTTTGTCATTCGAACTGTCAGCTCACCAAATCAAGAACTAGAGAACATTGTCATTCTAAATCTCAGCTCGTTAAATCAAGAACTAGAGAACTTTGTCATTCTAAATCTCAGCTCGCTAAATCAAGAACTAGAGAATTTTGTCCTTCTAAATCTCAGCTAACCAAATCAAGAACTAGAGAATTTTGTCCTTCTAAATCTCATCTCGCCAAATCAAAAACTAGAGAATTTTGTCCTTCTAAATCTCAGTTCGCTAAATCAAGAACTTGTGAATTTTGTCGTGCCATCGTATGATAGTATTCTTCTAATTGGTGGGAGATAAGCAGTATTGGTACTCAGAAACAATTAATAGAGTGAATACCCTTGGTTGAAAGGTAACTTAGTTTATGGCGTAGGCAAGGGTCTTGAGATAAGCGTACCACATGACAACTGAGTAGGTAAAGTTATGGTATAAAAACCACGCAATATTAGGTTAGAGACTTACTTGTTTTGGAGAGCGCTACTGTGTTTTAGTTAGGAAAATGTGTTGTTTTGCATAGAGCTTTACTGTAGTAAAAGTATTTGGTAGAGGCAGTTTAGGTTAAGATGAAGTGGTTAGTTTTGAGACAGTTTGAAGAGTTTGGTGTTAGAGGGGCTTTTTCTGTTGGAAGAAACACGGACGTGTAGTGGAGTGCCGGAGTAAAAGCGCGGGTCTTGATAGGGTTGTGGGTATAGTTATAAAATGGAATGGAAAACAGTATTTCCATGTACTTCCGTATACTTATTGTGTTTCAAAGTATAACTAAATGAATGAAAATTTCATAAATGCAGAGTTTTTTTTAGCAAAAAAGAAGTAATGTGATGTTTTTAGACACTGATTGTGCCAAGCTCACCATCGGCTAGGTCTAGATATGCACTACTTACCATCTGAGATGTGTAGATCCACTTGTCGATCTCATATTCTGATTCTATGTTGCATTCTCGCTAAATTAATGCCTGGAATAACCTTCTAACTACTTCTCCCGTCGTCTAATATGTCTAGATCTACATGGGATACAATCAAGAGCAGTGGGGTGGTCACAGGCCATGTCCATACCCCTATCTACATCATCAAAAATTGAAAAATTTCGATCTTTCTCTTCCTTTTTCTCGCTCGGCATCGCTCGTAACTAGGCACTCTTTCGCCATTTTGAAAAGTGTCACCGGAATCGCGGACGAAATATGTACAATCTAAATGTTACACCGGTTGTTTTACTGAAACAAACTAATGATCACTAAAGTGACCATTGGTAAGCATCGGGAAACCGGAAGCATCATAAAAGTGACCAAAGGCACGGAAAGTACTATTCTTTTTTTTTTTTGTTGCAAGTAAATTGTAAGATTTCTTCCCACATGGCGTTGAATATTTCATGCCGGGAACTGTCACAGTAATTGTCTTTCCAGCCTGATGGGCTACGTTTCCATCCTCATAATATCATCTATCATTTTCCCAATTCATAAATGTGGTATTCGGTATTTTTAAAGCTGTAGCTTTGCTTCAGTTTCTCGTAGAATGTTATATCTGGTTGAAGTTGATTAACTGCAGGCTTCAGTGTAGTACAGTTATTACTTGGTGTTCCGTTGTAGTACTGTGGAGAGCCTGGTGTTCTGCTGTAGTATTGTGGAGAGCCTGGTGTTCTGCTGTAGTATTGTGGAGAGCCTGGTGTTCTACTGTAGTATTGTGGAGAGCCTGGTGTTCTGCTGTGGTACTGTGGAGAGCCTTGTGTTCTGCTGTAGTATTGTGGAGAGCCTGGTGTTCTGCTGTAGTATTGTGAAGAGCCTGGTGTTCTGCTGTAGTATTGTGGAGAGCCTGGTGTTCTGCTGTAGTATTGTGAAGAGCCTGGTGTTCTGCTGTAGTATTGTGGAGAGCCTGGTGTTCTGCTGTAGTATTGTGGAGAGCCTGGTGTTCTGCTGTAGTATTGTGGAGAGCCTGGTGTTCTGTTGTAATATTGTGAAGAGCCTGGTGTTCTACTGTAGTATTGTGAAGAGCCTGGTGTCCTTGTTGTGTTGCCGTGCGAGTAGTTAGGCAACAGATTTTGCAAACTTGGCTCAACATTAGAGCATTTGTAAAATAGCACCAAGAGGAGAAAGTAACAAGAAAATAATAGTTTAAACAGAAAGATTCACTCATTCATTTGCATGTCCCTTGTGGAACTTTGCCTCCCAAACAGCACTCCTGTAGGCCCCTCTCGGTTGTGAGCAAGATGGCCTGCCGCTGATGCATCCATTTGCAGATCCTCAACGATGTCCTGCAGCCGTCTTCGCCTTGGTCTTCCTCTCTTTCTTTTTCCCATTATGTACCGTTCCAAGACATTCTTCTCTAGATTATCATGACGTTTAATGTGTCAAAAATATTTAAGTTTTCTCTCTTTAATCCTCTTTACTAGCCAGCTTTCTTCAATATTAAGTTCTTGTAGTATTGATATATTTGTTCTTTTTTTGTGTCCACGATATTTGGAGAACTCTTCTGAAACATTTACATTCAAAGGCATTTATGTGTTTCTCAGCTGTTTTGTTAAGTGTCCAGGTCCCACAGGCATATGTTGCGATGGGAAAGATGCATGCCCTAAAAAATCTTATTTTTGTAGTTGTGTCTGTTCCTCTCCACAGATTCTTTAGTTGTTTTTACATTCTGAAGAGCAACAGATATCCTCCTTTTAATTTCCCTCATTGTATCTCCATTATTAGTTAGTAGTGATCCAAGATATTCAAAATATCTCCACTTCTTCCAGTTTTTAATCATTGATACATATTTCAGCTGCCTTGTTTGTTTTGTCAGTTGTCATCAATTTAGTTTTCTTTGCATTAAGATAGAGGTTTTATTCTTCGCTGTTCTTACGGACTGACATAATTAGTTTTTCCATTCCTTTTTGTGTTGTGGACAGTAATACGGTGTCATCGGCACATCTAATCTCTGGTATTTCATAACCTCTAGTTGTTATGGCATCGTAATATTCTTTGTCTACATCTTCTCTGACATTCCTCATTATATTTTCAGTATACAAGTTAAATAAGTAAGGTGACAATATGCACCCCTGACGTATCCCTTGTTTTATGTCAAACCAAGTTGTTGTTTCACCATTTATTCTTACTGCTGCTTGTTGGTCTAGATACAGCAGTGATGTTAATTGTATCAAATGTGTTGGAAATCCCATTTTTTCCATTATTTCCCAAAGTTTCTGGTGTTGTACACAATCAAATGCCTTTTAGTAGAGAGATAAAGGATAAATATAGATTCACATTAAACTCTCTGCATTTCTCTATTATTAATCTTATATTGAATATATGATCTCTTGATCCTCTTCCTTGTCTAAAACCAGCTTGGACCATATTGACTTCTTCTTCTATTTTCTTACGAAGTCTACCCATTATGATTTTTAACAGAATTTTACTGGCATGACTAATCGGGGCAACAGTTCTGTAGTTTGTGCATACTTTCAAATTACTATTTTTTTGACAGTGGTATGAATACAGTTCTTTTCCATTCTTTTTGCCAAATACCTGAGTGCCATATCTTTTTACATACTGCATGATAGATTGTTGCACACTCCTTTCCTCCTGCTTTAATAAATTCAGCTGTTATCTCATCACATCATGGTGATTTTCCATTTTTCAGATTCTTTATTGCCCATAAAACTTCTTCTATTGTCGGTTCGGGTTATTTCTGCTCCAATAATTCACACTGTTGATTTCTGCTTCCACAGTCGGTTGTGTTATACATTCCTCTGCAATATTCCTTCCATCTTTCTAGAATTTCCTCTGTCTCTGTCAAGGTATTACCCATCTCGTCACAAATTACATTTAGCTTAGGTGTGACACTTCTCGTCAATGTCTTCATTTCTTTAAACATTTCACTATCTGTACCACATTTCTGATGTTCTTCTATTCTTTCACAACAATCTTGTATGTATTGTCAGTTGTCATCAATTTAGTTTTCTTTGCATTAAGATAGAGGTTTTATTCTTCGCTGTTCTTACGGACTGACATAATTAGTTTTTCCATTCCTTTTTGTGTTGTGGACAGTAATACGGTGTCATCGGCACATCTAATCTCTGGTATTTCATAACCTCTAGTTGTTATGGCATCGTAATATTCTTTGTCTACATCTTCTCTGACATTCCTCATTATATTTTCAGTATACAAGTTAAATAAGTAAGGTGACAATATGCACCCCTGACGTATCCCTTGTTTTATGTCAAACCAAGTTGTTGTTTCACCATTTATTCTTACTGCTGCTTGTTGGTCTAGATACAGCAGTGATGTTAATTGTATCAAATGTGTTGGAAATCCCATTTTTTCCATTATTTCCCAAAGTTTCTGGTGTTGTACACAATCAAATGCCTTTTAGTAGAGAGATAAAGGATAAATATAGATTCACATTAAACTCTCTGCATTTCTCTATTATTAATCTTATATTGAATATATGATCTCTTGATCCTCTTCCTTGTCTAAAACCAGCTTGGACCATATTGACTTCTTCTTCTATTTTCTTACGAAGTCTACCCATTATGATTTTTAACAGAATTTTACTGGCATGACTAATCGGGGCAACAGTTCTGTAGTTTGTGCATACTTTCAAATTACTATTTTTTTGACAGTGGTATGAATACAGTTCTTTTCCATTCTTTTTTGCCAAATACCTGAGTGCCATATCTTTTTACATACTGCATGATAGATTGTTGCACACTCCTTTCCTCATGCTTTAATAAATTCAGCTGTTATCTCATCACATCCTGGTGATTTTCCATTTTTCAGATTCTTTATTGCCCATAAAACTTCTTCTATTGTCGGTTCGGGTTATTTCTGCTCCAATAATTCACACTGTTGATTTCTGCTTCCACAGTCGGTTGTGTTATACATTCCTCTGCAATATTCCTTCCATCTTTCTAGAATTTCCTCTGTCTCTGTCAAGGTATTACCCATCTCGTCACAAATTACATTTAGCTTAGGTGTGACATTTCTCGTCAATGTCTTCATTTCTTTAAACATTTCACTATCTGTACCACATTTCTGATGTTCTTCTATTCTTTCACAACAATCTTGTATGTATTGTTTGTTTTTTTTTTTGTCTTTTCTTATGTTTCTTCATACTTCTTTTCTTAAAGTTTTATATTCCTCTTTGTTGTTGTTTGTCACTTTCCATTGCGTCTTCATTTCTCTACGGTGTTTTATTAGTTCTAATGTGCCTGCTGTAATCCATCCATTCTTTTGTGTTTTCTTTACTGGAACTATGTCTTTAGCTGTTGTTATTAAGATATCTTTGCCCTGCGTAGCCAGTTCTTCTGGTGTCATCTCCTCCTGTACAGCCATCAGGATTTCAAAACGGTTCTTCACTTCTATACCGTATCGTTCTGATATTTTTGTAAGATCAAAGCGGAGTGGTCTTGATCCCGTAACTGTCTTTTTTTAATCTTTATCTTCATGTCTGCTATTAATAACTCATGTTCCGTGTCACAATCAGCACCTGGTAAAGTTTTTGCTGATGTTATACTTGACCTCCACCTTCTGTGCACTAAAATGTAACATATTTGATTCCTGGCTTTCCCATCAGGTGATGTCCATGTGTAAAGTCTTCTTGGATGTTGTTTGAAAACAGAGACACACCCTGTAAAAATTCTGTCTTCATTCCAGTCTTTTATTCAGTATGACAGATTATAGACAGACATACTTTTTTAATCGTTAGAACACGTAAATCTAGATGCACTAACTCTCAGCTCATCATATATATCGAGAATATGAATGCATGCATGCATGAATGAATGAATGAATGAATGAATGAATGAATGAATGAATGAATGAATGAATGAATGAATAATTTTTTTAAATGGTAAAGAATTTGGCACGCAGGCCTGTCTTACATTCTGCCATTCATTACTCCATCTTTCATTCTTACCACACATTCACTTTAATACAAGAATACACATTACATTAGGAAAAAACATATCAAAAGAGGTCAAAATAAAACTATTACATTCACAGTATAAGAGAAGAGTATTTAGCCTAACGCAGGTATATACATAAACAAAAATAAATTTCCAAAAAGTTATTCTAACATATATTCTTTAACATTCATTAAAATAATTTCTAACAAGATCTAACAAGTTACTTTTAGAACTATGTCCTTTTAACACTTGATGGTTGGCGGGCCATGGGTTGAGAGACTACCGGTTATTCTATAGAGACATATAGTTACATGCAAGTAGATGCTGAAAAATGTTTTTGAGTTAAAAGATGAAGTATTACTAATGAATTTTAAATGGTAGGGGAGGGTGTTCCAGAGCTGTACTGCGGAGTATGCAAGGCTTTTCTTGTACAGATCAAGCCTAGGTTTAGGAAGAAGACAATTTTTTTTAAACGTTGCCTATGTTTAATGTTATACGTAAACAGTGGCCACAAGTAAGGCTGAGCATTGTGCGACAGAATTCTCTGAACAAACTTAACTTTGTTAAAAATGATTCTATTTTTGAGGGATATAATTTTGATTTGTTTGTGCTGATCTACGATCTGTACTGGATGTTTGCCACAAATCAGATTTAATGCTCGTTTGTGAAGTCAGTGGAACCTGTTAGTGTTTGAGACTGAGCAGCCATCCCAGATTATGGAACAATAATCTAAGTGTGTTTGTATATGTGATATATAGTATATTTTTTCTTGTGTCTTGGTCGATAAAGTGTTTAATTTAGGCTAGTTGGTAAAAATATCTGTGCTATCAAGTTTGTTAGATTATGTACGTGAGAATTCCAAGTCAAATATTGATCATTAAT